>JAJIBD010027907.1:0-37927 GCA_021461705.1 Cryptotis parvus
TAAACCTATGTAGAAAACCCTTAAAGATTCCCACAATACAGTGTATTTTTTATCCTATTTCAGGAAATCTATGTCAAGAAGGTGTCCCTCCAGTTTTCTTAAGTTAGATAGTTATTCTCTGAGGATCCCAAAGTTTATTTTCATTTCAAGGCAGGTGAACATTATAAAAGAAAGTAGGAAAAGATAATTGTTTTGCTAAATTAGTGATTAATTTTGAAAGATTACCCCAATTATTTGTGGGAATTAAAATTCTGCTAGTAAAGTGAGATAATTTCTCAAAGATTTGAGTAAATGGCTGCTGTTTAGTGATCTCTCTCAAACCATGGTGCTTCCTCTTCCATCTACTCTACGACCCAATGAACTAATGGCAGGAGGAAGCGGGCCCCCAGGGAACAAATTGATCTATCGAACTCACGTGTCCTTTATTTCTTTTGAAATATAATGTCTAACAATTTACAGATGCTTTTTGTACTATTCAGCTTCAGCTTGTAGTAATCCAAAAAAGTCCTGGAGTTATCAAAGTGGCATTTATCACTTGGTGCCTGGGGGCAAACTAGAATGGTATTATGGCCTGTAGCCAAATCCTGTGGTGGAAAATAAGGGAGATGGCCATCCTGACAAGGACATGTCTTTTAGTATCACAATCACCAGAGTTAAATTTAATTATAAAGACTCCTGAAGAAATGAAATGATGACCTGCATTCATTGTGCAGCTATATTACGAGTATAATGGTGTTTGTTGAGAACTGCAGGAGTTTTTTTTTTTCAATCCGGCCCAGGTATGCTGAACCAAAGACTCTCAGACATGGGGCAGAGCTACTTGCTCTCCTGTGCCCCTGGCCGCTCCTGACGCCTGGGAGGCATAGCGGAGTTCTAGCCCTGGCCTGCCATCCCAGCAGAGCCTCACAACAAGCCATATGACCCCCAGACTCCATGGAGGCCGCCATTTCCACATCGGACTTCTCTCCTGTCACAACTCCACCCAGAAGATCAGACTATCACAGCCCGGCTCACGTGGCCACTAGGGCTCGCGGTTCATCAATAATTGCTTTCTTTAGAGGTGACTACAAGAGTATGCCACCTGCACCGCAAGCCTAGCAAGCTGCTTGTGTCATATTTGATATGCCAAATACCAGTAACTTTATATTAGGTCCTTCTCATGACCTAATATAATGGTTTGAGGACTCTTTATGTTCCTGGAGCAAGTGGATGCCTTTGGGTTCTACTGGCATGAGACAGGACATATGGAATAATACTGGTGCCCGCTCTAGCAAATAGATGAGTGGAGCGGGAAGCTAGTGATAGTGATAGTGATTAGGGAACTGCAAAAGGACATGTGTTTTCTTGATCTTTTTTTTTTGGTGGGGGACCTCAAGAGGACAGTGCCTATGTTAATCTCTTTGTCAAATGACAATTGATATCTTACTCATGCCCAGGAATCATACCTGTTTTGTGAGAAGAAGGAAAACAATTCCTATGTACAGTTCTCCATAGTGTCAAATAATTTTTACTTTATTCTGATGATTTCCTGGAGAAATCTATTGGTCTGAACAATATCAGGGCATTGGCACAGATAAAATTAAAGACTGAATAAGAAAAACTGTCAAGAGGCTAGTTTAACTGCCAAGAGCTGGAGTAGCCAGAGTGGAAGGTGACTCATGGGTGAAAGGATTAGCAGCTGTATGCCCTGCTATTTCTGTCAGCTCAGAAGAGTTCTAGGCTTTACAGTCTTTCTGCCCCCTCTCTCTTCAAGTCAGTATCTCTGCAAAGTCTATTCTAATTCTCAAATTCTACTTTCTCCAGCAATAGTTATGTTCTATATTCCCCACAATAATGGAGATGTTACTGGGGCCGCTTGAGCAAATCGATGAACAACGGAAAACAGTGATACAGTGAATTTTAACTTTATAAACTTTGAATCAATTATCCAAGAGTTGTCTATACCTCACTTGCTTGAAGGGAATTTAAAAGCAGATTTTCACTCCCTTTGGCCTAGTCTAACTGGAATATCAGACACAAACATGCAGAAAGGAAGCTATTAAAAGTCACTGTGGTGAATTGTAAGAAACTCCCATGTCAGGCAGCAAGCATGGCCATTACACCCATGTGTTAGCTAGGCTATCACTGGGTGTAGGAAAGTTCTAGCAGGTTTGTTATTTAAATCAAGATTCAGTGAATATAGTGGTTTTTCAACATTTAAGCTAACATATCTGGCAATCAAGTGCATTTTATGGAATATAATAGGACTATGATTCAATGGTTAAATATACCTATATATATGCAAATGTAAAAGAATAAATAATTTTATTATTTATAAATGTATATAGTATTTTAATATATTATAAATTGATATCTATAGCCAAAGGTGTAAGAAAAATTACACCTTTGGATACATTTACATCAGAAATATATCAAATAAAGGTCAGATTTAGTTTTCTAAGCTACGTGCTGTTGTTGGACTCCTAAAAGCCTCTGCATCTGCCAGGGATTGCAGCCTGCAGATCACTTTATAGATAGCGGGGTAGTTTAAATGTGGCAGATTATCTGACCATGAATTCTGTACTGGCTGGTATAAATATTCTCTCATGCTACCACAATCATCATGGGACTAGCCAGATCTTGCCAGCATATTTGCCTGGCCACATTGATTCTCTAAGTAATTAGACTAGAGAGAAATGCTGTTTGCCTCCAAGCAAGCAAGCATGGCTCCCTGATAACTCAAAGGCAGCTAAAATACATAATTACCGTGAAGTAGAGGAGACTCTTGTGAAGGCTTGGAGAAAAATTTTAACTAGCATTAGTATAAGTCTTTGATTCAGAGACATGCCATCTCAGAAACCCCCTTCTCTACCCTATAAAGGCATTTCTAGGCTGATCTTGGCTCAAAACATTAGCATATAATAGGGCCTAGGTGAGGTGCTGGGAGAAATTACCTAAGGGCATTTGACCCTTCCTGCTTCCCATAATAGTGGGAGGTCTGAGTTGCAGGGGCATAAAACCAAGCCTGCTTTCTCTCTCTCCCTGTCTCTCTCTGTCTCTGTCTCTGTCTCTCTCTCTCTCTCTCTCTCTTTCTCTCTCTCTCTGTCTCGGCTCTCTTTTGAGGCTTGCACTCTTCTTGGAGTCTTGTCTTTGTCTCCCTCTCTACAGGGCCTTAACACGTGGTGGCCGCCATCTTGGCCTACACATGGCTAGGGTTCTAGCAGGGGAATCCTAAGCACAGGGTTTTTTCTACTGCTTATTTGTATGCCTAAACCTGTGATAAGTAAAGCCTTTTAAAACTGCATCAGTTTCTGAGTTTTCATCCATTCCCGCAGGCCGGAGGTAAAAGGAACTTGCTTCCCGGCACTGTTAGGGACCCCAGCAGCAACCCGACACAACATATGTTGAGTATAAATGAAATTAAATAACTAGATGTGGAAGCAAATGTATATAAAATGATATAATTTTGATAGTGCTTAAAGATAAAAATCAAAAATATTTGCTTTAAACATAAGGGTTAAAACACTATTAATCTCCTTTTACTTCCTTATTCCATTATAATCAGTTTTAGGGAGTGTGTAAGGTTACTGTCAGAGTAATTGTGGTTTTATTGACTAATCCTTCACTTTTCAACTCACATAAAATAGATTCTGTGTCCTACCATGCTGATGTTAATAAAACTACCTTAAATCCAATGGGATGATATGTTGGATATGTTGTTCAGTGGCATGCGAAAGCAATATCAATGGTAGTAAGTTATTTCCTCATCTCCTTATCTCCTTCTGCTTGAGACTTCCTGACAGTTGAATAGGAGTCAGAGTTTACTGTTGGGCCTGAGAAATAGTACAATGAGTAAGAAGCTTGCCTTAAATGTGACTGTCATGGTTTTGATCCCTGGCACCCCCATACAGTCCAAAGAACACATCTCTGAGCACAAAGAAAAGAGTAAGCCCTGAGCGCAGCTGAGTGTGGCCAACCTGCATCATCCCACCCCCACCCAATCCATGAAAAACATATTACTGCATAGAGTGGGGGGGAACAGCTTTTGAAGATAAAGAGTTGAGACTGCCCAAGATAAGAGATTGCTTTGTACACTTTAAGCAGAAATGGGTGTGCAGTTTAAGAGATATAAGGACCTTGAGTGAAGACGTCATTCTCTCATGCTAAGAGCCTGAGTGGGCCTTAGCTATGTGTTCTACTCATTGGCACACGCAGGTGATAAAGAGACAAGTGCATGTCACTCAAGTTGACTCATGACACTTTTTATCTATGAACTCCTATCTTAATAAAATATTCTGATGTGGATTATTCTTTCCTCATTCAACTCCCCAGCCACCCCGTACATGTTTTTATCTTCCCTTTCAGGCAAGTTCAAACAGAAAACCAGATGCGCTACAGAAAGAGGCCTAAAATTGTGAACATTGTTGAAAAATGTAGCTCTGTAGGCAGCAAGCATGCTCTCATGTCACCCATGTCTTTCCCTTGGTTAGGACAAAGCAGGTGTGTTCTAGAGAGTTGATATTTGACCAAGATTAAATTATGCACACACACACACACACATACACACACACACTCCTCACACACTCTCTCACACACTTTCTCTCTCTCTCCACACACATACACTTTCTCTCTCTCACACACACATAAACTTTCTCTCTCTCTCTCACACACACATACACCCAGGCTACCAAAAATTGTGTTGATTTAATCTCCCAAACAATTAATCAACTTCATTTTATCTTCATTGAATTAACATCACTTGTATCACATGTATCACCTGTCTTCCCATTGTTTATCGATTTCTGAGCAGGTGCCAGTAACGTCTCCATTAATTGGGAATGAGGTCCATTATTGTTACTGTTTTTTAACCATAGGTAGCTTGCCAGGATCTGCTGTGGCTCTGGGTTCATCCCAAGGGGACTAGACTTTTTTCTATGTCAGACCATCAACCATCCAGGGCTCATGGGGCGGAGCCCTGGGTGTAGACAAACCTGTCTCCTCTCTGCCACCTGCAGACACAGCTGGGCACCACAGCCACACCTGCAACACCTCAAGGGGCATATTTCTTCAAAATTTTTCTTGGCAGGTAAAATTTTAGAAAATTAATGTAATCATCATTATGATTAATATAGTCATCATTATGATAATGTAATCATCAATATGATTAATGTAGATATGTTTTTCTATTGGAGGAAAAGTAAGCTGATATGCAAAACTGATAATACTCATATATATATTTAAATATTTAGTAATATGTTTTCATTTTAGCAGTAAAAGTTCAAATTTCTTATGATGTTCGTTAATCTTAAGATAATTTCTTTATATAGATTCTCATATATTCATAGTAACACTTATCATCTGTAAATACCTTAGCTGGCAACTATATATGAAATATTGCCATGCTTTTACTTGAAAAATGTAGGCATCTGGTGCATCCCTTTCAATAATAAAGTAATTATGTATATCTTCTTCTGTAGCATATAATTTCCATGTTTGGATAAACTGTTTATCATACTGTGTGCATCTTATTGTTGTAACATATTCCTTAAATTATTTCTCATCCTTTTTGATTGATAAATCTTGTTGAATTTAAATAAGGGAGCAGGGGCCGGAGCGATAGCCCAGCGGGTAGGGCATTTGCCTTGCACGCTGCTGGCTCCATGCCAGCCTGGGTTTGATCCCCGGCATCCCATATGGTCCCCGAGCACTGCCAGGAGTAATTCCTGAGTGCATAGCCAGGAGTAACCCCTGAGCATCGCCGGTTTGACCCAAAAAGCAGAAAAAAAAATAAAATAAAAATAAATAAAAATAAATAAAGGGAGCAATTTATCTGAGTGACAACAATTTGAAAAATAGCCTTTAAGAGTAGACCTTCATAAAGTCATCGCAAAGCCTGTTCAAAAATCCCCAAATTTAAATAATTTTAAACTTTTTTAAATTTTGTAGATTTTAATTTTAAAATCTAAATTTTAGATTTTAATTTTAAAATCTAAATTTTAGAATCTAAATTTTAGATTTTAATTTTAAAATCCCTAAATTTTTATATTTAATTTTAGACTTAGAAATCTAAAATAAATTTTAGACTTATTTTAGATAGTGAGGTTATCAACAAGGATAGCATGTCTCTTCCTTCTGATGTTTTGTCTCCATAGGTATAATGAAACATTTGAAAAGTAGCTGCTTTAAATCCCTTAAAATCCAAATATCCTGTGACATTTTATAACCCATTCTTATACTCCTTTCAGAAAACTGTAGAGGATTCAAAAGGAGTTCTCAGTGGCTTAGAACCTAGCTTGTCTTGCAATGAACTCTCAAGAATTCATTCCCCATGTACATACAATTACATTCACAGAACATAAACCTGGCAACTCTATTGTCCAAGATGGCAACTTTGCTGTGTGTGATCCTGGAACTGCTGGAACTGCAAGTGATGCAGACTCAAAGTAGCCTAGTGTTTCTGGGCACCACCACTAAAAGATGTGTGAGCACTATGGTCAGGAATTGCAACCTCTACCCAGTGTGTGAGCACCAGAGCAACTACTGATAGGACTAGATCCAGAATGTTCACAAGGACAGAAATAAAAGAAAAGGACCCCAGAAAACAAGTTTAAGTGCCACAATGAAATGAGGCCAATCCTAGGTGAGCAATGAGACCAGGTGTTCAGACATCATTGCCTGATGTGTGACCCTAGTGATGACTACAAATTAATGCACAACTTAGTCAGTGTATGTCTATGGACCTTTAGCAGACACAGAAAAAAAAAAAAATGAAAAGAATCAAAAAAGGGGAAAGAAAAATCTTCACTTAGGATTTGTCGCTGATGTTAAAACTATATTATAGCCCAATGGCTCCTGTTCTGTTTTTGTATTTTTGTTTACCTGCTTGTTTGGAGGCCATGCTAGTGATGCTCAAGGCTCAGGTCTTACTACTAGATCTATACTCAGGGATCCATTCTAGTGGGACTCAGGGGTCTATATGGGTTGTGAGAGACTGAACCAGGGACTTTTGCATGCAAGGGAAGTATATTCTTCGCTTACTATTGCTCCAACCTTATCTCCTATTTCCCTGCTGAAGGGGTCCTTAATAAGTGCAGAAGCTTCCTGCAGTCATCTGGCAACACCATCACCATCAGAATCACCTGCATAAGTTTCTCTCACACCACTCTTCGCTCACCATTTCTCCTGCAGAAGCTCCATTTGGGATACAGGGAGACGTCACCACTCAATATTCAGAGGAATCCACTTTGTAGACCTCTTGCTTCCTGCTGCTGCCTTGTTCCTGCTTAATCAAGTCTCCCGCATCTTGCTTCAGGATCTAGAGCTAAGGGAGTATTTTCTTTCCCTTTGGCTTTCTCTTTCTGGTTTATATGAACTTTGCTTCTCACAAAGGGAATTTCTTCAGTCACTCTTTTACATTAAAGAGCTACTTAGGGAAAACTCTAAGTGCCAAACAGCCTCACTGGACTTTGCATGGAGGACAAGGACGCCACCTATTCTAAAGAGATCCCAGTACAGGAAGACTGTATACACTCAGTGTCCAGACAGAGTGCCCAGACAGTGAGAATACAATTTCCTCATCCCTGGCTCTTCCTATATTTATTCAAAATAAAGGAAGGAGACGCTGCCCCCATCCTCCACAAAGGAATGACTGACATACTATCTCTGCAGATCCAACCACCATAGTGGAGTACAGATTTGCTGGTCTGTGTCCCACATGTGCCTTCTTTCAAGGCGGTAGGGCTTATAACACTCAGCAATGTCTTATGAGGCTTTTTCTAAAGACCTCCACATCCCTGAAATTAGCAGAGGCAAATCTGCTTCTCATTATTCTAATAGTCAATGATTTATACGTTCCAACTTGGGGAGGGAGAGTACCAAAAAAGGTGAGCCATTTAGTAACTGATTAACCCTTCTCTGAGTAGAGCCTCAAGCATTCCTCTAGAATCAGTTCAATCATCATCTCACCATCCCTAACCCCCAGCCCCCAGCACCCACCAGTGAATGCCCTCCTTCTGTCCTAGGTAATAGCATATTTCTCCTATGCTTCAATTCCTGACTGTCTGTTTATTGGTATAGATAGTAAAAATTGCAACCTCTTCAACCTACCCCTTTGCAATTCAAAATTCAAAGCTCTTCCAAGAGCTCCGATTTTCTTAGCACTGCTTTCTCCCAATTATCCCAAGACCTTTAAGGCTTTTCTCCCTTTCCATATACATACTCATGAGTAAAGTAATGAAATGTAGTTGGCTTTATGCTCAGGAGGGCATTCTCGAGAAAACAAAACTACCATTTTCAAAACCCACTTATTTCCTTCCACACAGTGGAAAATGTTTCCTTATCAAAACTATTATAAAGTTGTGCAAGGATTTTTCTCTGAAGTATATGTGCATGGGTGTGGGGGAGTGGGAACTGGTGAAGGGGGAAGGTAGTAGGGGAGTTTTGCCAACATTTTCTCCAGTGCACATTAGTGTCTAGGTAGGATTTCTAATAAGAAGCTCAGGGCCCTGCAGAAAGGAAACAAGAAAACTGGAGGAAAATTTAGATCCTGGCTTTGTTTTAGTGTATTCAAAGGGATAAGTTTTTTGTTTTAGGGGGTAGGTTGAAGTGGGTCAGGAAAGAATAATAAACTCATTGGAAAAGAACATTACTCTGAGACTGTCCTTTCAGCTCCTTGCACTGATCGAGAGAATTGGAATGTTGGCTGAGAAGTCAGGTTTCTGGAACTGGGACAAGGGAAGTTGTCCTGGTGCAAGCCTGGTGCTATCGTTTATTAAGGGGAAATGACTATATGATAAAACTCCTAAAAGTATTGTAGAGTTTGCCTCAATGGCCTGGCCTGTCTTAACCCAACTACACAGGAATCCGGTAAACAGAGTGATCTGCAGAATCTTTTTTTTTTTGTTTGTTTTTTTTTTTTGTTTTTTTTTTTTGAAGAGTAACTGGCATTTTATTTTGTACAGGACCTACCAAAAACACTTCATTTTATTTTTAAGTATTTTATTATACCACCGTGAGATATACAAATAAAAAGATATACAATTAAAAAGTTCATATTTGGGTTTTGGTCATACAGTGTTCTAGCACCCGTCCCTCCACCAGTGCCCATCTCCCACCACCAACGTCCCCAGTTCCCTCCCCCTTCCCCAGCCCCCTCCATAGCAGGTTCTTTATTTCTTTTCCCTTTCTCTCTCTTTCTCTTTTCCTTCCCTTCCAGACTATGGATTACAGAACATACATTAAGAGGTTGGCATGTGTATCCTTTTGCCTCTATTTAATGCTCAGTTCTAGGTTGGCATTAGTACCCTCGAATCTTTACCAACATTTGACCATAGTTTCAAATGGGATCAATGCCGACCATGCTTATTCAGCACAGGAACTGACCTCACTTTCATGACGGAAGCAGATCATGCTTGAATGAGAGTTTCAGACTTCGGTTAAGTGTGTCTTTGAAAAGGAGAGGGGAAATTTCTCTAACCAAATCACAGTGAACTGGCAGCTACCCTCTGTGCCATGTGTGGGACTGGCAGAAGTACAGGCCTGGTCATACTCTTGCACAGAGTGGTTCTGTCCTGAAGTCTTGATAGGACACCTCTTTATCATGAGTCATCCACAAAAGGACAGATATTGTCTTGCAGAGACACTTTTACACTTGATCATAAAGGCATTTATATTTACTTTGATGGCAATTGTATCATTGAAAAATTTTAAAATGTGCACCCTTAAATTGTGGTATCAGCAAAGGGACACAAACACAGCAGTTCTTATCCTTTGAACACTAATAATAGCTTGTGAATTTCTGAAAAAAAAATAAGTAAGGCAGAATCCTGTGAGAGTGGAGTCTATGTTATAATCACTTCTTCACTTGTATCACTTGTCTTCCCGTTGTTCATAGATTTGCTTGAGTGGGCACCAGTAATATCTCCATATGTCCTGTCATGAGCTAGTGTAGCTCAAGGGTGTCTGTTTGCTCCCGGAACATGAAGAGTCTCAAACCGTTCCTTCAGGTCATGGGAATGTCTATAATTGTTACTGGTTTTTGGCACACGGAATACAGCTTGCCAGTCTCTGCCGTGTAGGTGGTACACTCTCAGTAGTAGGCTCTCATCTAGTGCATTTACTGATGAACCTCAATGGGAGAGATCGGCTTTTCTCTTGAGTGCGGCTCTGAGGAGCTGTGAAGTCCGGATGTTGAGAATGACTGACCTTATGGTGTGGGGTTTCCTCTGGCTTCTTGCTAAAATCACTGGGGTGATGGGCCAGGGCTATAACCTGCCTAGAACTGTATACAGTGAATAAATGTGAAAGATCCTGGGAAGGACCTGGTCCTAACTTCCATTATTGTCTAAGAGTGTCACGTAGCTGCTCTGTGGCCACACTGTCCCAGCAGTGGGTCTGGAGTGTCTCTTTCACTGTTGCTGGCTGTGGTGGCTGGGAGTTTGCAGCCATGCCCCTGTGTTATAATATCAAAATAAAAAGATAAGGAAGAGAGAGAGGTGACTTAGGAATCAGGAGTGAGTGCCTTGCATGTACAAAGCCCCGCATCGACACAATTCTGTGTTGTCCACTCGGTGTTCTTCTGGTGGCTTCAAACACCTCTAGGATGGCCTTGATAGCCCCCAACTTTGCCACACCCAAGCATACTATTGTCCAGTAATGCTGGGGTGGCCCCCAGTACCTGAAAACTCTCTGGAAGTAAAAAATATAGACCAGGAATACAGTTATCAGTTGAGATGTGTTCAGTGGGTCTCTGCAAAGGTATCCCAGAGAGCAATTCTCAGTTGTCACATAACCAGGTGAGCCTAAACTCCAGGAAAAAACTTTAGAGGAAGAACTGTAATGAAGTGTTAACTTTCGGATATTCACCTTTTTTGACTGACATTTGGCCTTGATCTGAGGAATCATAAGTTTTCTCACAATGAGAGTGTCTAGTTTTGCAACTTACTGCACACATTTTAGAAATGTAAATTACCATATATTACAATGATAAAAACAACATTGTCGGTAACAAGCAAAACAGAGGTCTCTACAAAACAGAGGTCTGCTTTTTTTCTGCCAGATTGTTAAGTCGTTCTGCACACAAGAGAAATAAATGTTTTAGAACTGACTTTACACCTTTCTTGCTTCTTGCTTGTTCTATAGTGGGATTTTGCTTTGTCCATTTCTTGATTCCTATTTGTAAGACTCTAGATCTCCCAAGGTACCTGCTATTTTTTCCTGCTCTCAGCCCTTCAGAGCCTACCAGAGTAAAAATCATAAATTGGCACAGAAGGCCTTCCTTGGCATCAAGTGACTCTTATGAAACAGCACACTGATGAGTTAAATGAAACGATTCAGAAAAATACCGATTAAATTTCCCTTTAAATACTCAGGGGGTTAGAAATTAAACAAAACTGCTTGGCCCTATTCAGGCTGGATTTTAACAAACTCAGAATGTTTGAAAAAAGTATTCAAGATGTTTTGACAAACAAAGAACACCACTATGTTCTCCGTCTCTCCGGACACCATCTGCCGAGGAGAAAGCAGAATTAGGGTGTCCAGGGTTGAAACATTAGAGAAGGTCCCAGGATCAACTTCCTCCCCTCAATGGACTCTTGCCGAATCTTAAAATTCACAACTTCTCTGTACTGTCATAAAGTGAAAGAGCTGGCTTACTATATTTTTTAAAAATCAAAACAAAATGAAACTGAGCCACTATGAACAGTAGAGAGCGATGACCTTAAACACTGTGGTTATATCTAAAGGGGTGGAAAAAGAGAAAAAAATCTATGATGTGAACTGAATGTGTAATGTTGCTTGGCCTGAACAGTCAATGGAATAAACATGAAATGCTGCCCCCACCAGACCTATCAACATCACCGCCACCAGCAGCCTGGGACATTGACCCTCAGTTGCCTGTTCAAGGAGGCTGTGATGTTTGGCAGGGGAATAGAAAGAATCCTGAGAGGCCATGTGGTTGAGTAAAAAGAGTCCCGAACAAGAGAAGCCAGAGGTCTGGACTTCAGCCCCAAACCACTGCCTGGATGTATCATCAGCAACAACGCAGGATTGACATAGAGAGCAGCCTCCCACAGCGGCCACTGCAAAAATGTATGTGTGGGGAGTCTTTGAAGTAATCTCCACTTCTGAAGACATAGCCAGGTTATATTATTTGTTCCTCCACATATGGGAAATAAAGTTTTCAAAGTGTTTCTCATGGATAAATTAGAAATCTCTCGATTTCTAGCCCAAGCTAGTTTTTCAGCAAATCCTCTCACTCAGGAGTAAGTTGATAGAAACAGATAGATACTTAAAGTAGTCTTTCTTCAAAATGGAATAATATTGATATTATGCAACCCATCCATCCATGCAGCTAATTTCAACAGAATCTTTCCAGTTACAAAGTGTGTAGGTTGTTTCTTCTGTGTCTCATAAACTACACATGTACTCAAGTGATTCAAGGAAACTGATACTCTCAAGCATGATTTCTGGAGGTGACATCGCCTATAAGTGGCAAAGCTCAGGCTATGCCTAAGACTACTGGTCCCAAAATATTTTCCTGTAACATAGTGACCTGGACTTGTTCAATCATTGTTCTGTTCACTCAGGTTCCAGAGGGAGTTTTTAAGGCCATAGCTTTGGAGCTTATGGAGCAGCATCAAGCCAGTAGGCTCTTTCCTGTGGTTTTGATGACCCAAAGCCATTTGGATAATTACCAGGCTGCAACTGGTGAGACCCAGCCATTCTTTGGCAACACAGTAAAATGATACAAGAGAAACAGTTTCCATTGTCTACTCCCAATTCCCCAATCTTGTTAGCAACCAAGCTGGGCTGGATTGGGTTTTCTCATGGCAATCAGAGTAGATTTCAAGATTTAAAAGCCAAATTCATGCTAGAGAAAAAAGGAACCACACCTTTTCCCTTGTCATTTTATATGTTCTGTAAACTCTATCTGTACCATGAAATCAGGAAAGCTGTAAGGCACCCAAGTGATAGTATCACAGAACTCAGGCTGTTTATAGCACTGAGGGCCTGATAACAGAACCATTGGGATCAATATGGTATATTAAAATTATTTTAAAATCACCTCATATTATAGATATATACCAAGCATTATAGGTTAAAACCCACTTATATTTGTACTGTAACTTATTATTGGGTAGTTTTGTAAGTTAGAAAGGTGAGAGTTTTGTTCCCATTTTACAGATAAGAAAAGTAAGAATTGTGACTTCTTGCTAGATTGCATCCACCTAGTTGCTTAGTAACGGAAGCTAGATGGAATTCCTTCTCGCCCTCCCTCTTTCACAGTTCATCCATGACCAACTCCTTGCCACTCCTCCGCCCACATATGTATCAAATTCACATACTATTTTGCAAATCCTTTCCCACAGCATTAGTCAAAACACCCTCCACCCTTGTACCTTGGGAACAATGTCCCAAAGGGTCTCTCTGTGCTTTGCCTCTGCTGCTTTCTGGCACTCAAATTTCTAGTATTTTAATGTCGGGCCACTGATTTTTGTCAAGACAGAAGTCATATGGACGTTGCCAGCCCTCCTCCTCATGAGGAGATTCGCCCTCCAGCTCATTATCCTTCCCTCATTTCTTTCCATTGTGCTTGACCCACACTGGACTTTTTCTATTCCTCAAACTTACCTGCCTTTTTCTGTCCTAAGGTCTTCCAAAGTGCCATTCCCTCAGTTGGAATGCCTTTTCCCATCTCCTCCCTTTTTCGCTTTCAGCTCTCTTGCCTTAGCTATTTTTCTTCCTGTTCAATTTTAAGGACATTTTCTGAATGAATCCCTTTGCACCAAAACGAAATCGACAAAGCCTGCTTCAATTCCGTGCTGAGATGCATTCAGAGAACGCTCAGTAACGGGCTCTTCCGTGAACAAACCAATGTCTCACTGTCAGTCTCAAGCCCAGATCTCTACAGCACCAGCGTAAAACTTTCCCAACAAACATCTACTTATGTAGAGTCATTTTGAATACTACTCCTCTGTTCAAAAATTGTCAGGTCATCTGATGGTGCCTAAACAGAGTCAGACTTTCCATCTTTCTTTCCAGATGGGGCAGCTCTCCGGATCACAAAGTCCTTTTCTGCCTCACTGAAATTGGCCTTTATGCTGGAAAGGAACTGTGTAGCCCCCTTTCTTATTTTAAGCAAGCCAAGAACCAGCATAATGGAGACAGCTTTGTGGCTCTTGCCCAAAACAAAGTTTTTTAAAAAAAATCCATGATCTCGATAGTCTCCAGAACGAACCCCCAAGTACATCCGTCACTGGTTTTGTTTTCCAATTTCACCACTGCTACAAAATGTGGCACTTCTGCACCTCTAGAGTGACTTCTCAGTTGCATCAGCATTGAAATCACAATCCACGGACTTTCTGGAGCTCCAGATGGCTGATGGAAGACCCCAACTCCCACTGTACGGTTGCAGTGACTGTACAGTAAACATTCTCTGGCAGAGTACTCAAGTACTCTTACGCAAGGTTGGGTTCTTCTAGGAGAATATTAGTCACCATCCAGGGTGATAACAAAGCAGAATCCATTAGTACCCCCTCAAAAATAAATACCCAACAACACCTCTGATTGTACCCAGGATTTCTTGCCTTTGGCACTGGTTTTTTTCAAATAAATGAAAAAAATATGCTTATAACATCATACACCCACCACTAGATACCAACAATAGCAGCCCCAGATGTGACCACCAAGATTATCTCTACAAAATGCCAAATTCCCTTGTGAGAAAGGGCTTGAAAACTCCCTCTGATTGAAACCGCTGGTCAAACAGCTCTCAGCATCTGTGGCAGTGACTTCATGCTCTAATGAAATTTTTTTTTCATTAGTCAAAATGAAATAAATGCCAAAAGTGTCTTCATATAATATGACAAAATTATAAAGCTGTAAGATTTTAATATATTGTAAAATTAGGTGATCAGGGAGTACGACTAAGTAAATTTTTGCCTGTTGATAATAACAGGAAAATTGATTGTTGGAGAGAAAGCAAAGTGCTACCTTAGTTTCTCCTCTGCTGGCCTACGTGCTCCATGTCACATATGTGGATAAGAACTGAAGGGAGGGCATAGTGTGACAACACTTGGCTAAACCAAAGAACTTTACCAATCCCTTTTATCTAATTTTTGAAATTCACTATTGAAGCACATTATAGTGAGTTCACATTGGATGATAGCATTATATATTTTGGGTATATGGTGTTGCAAATCAATGTCTGTACTCATTAGGTGATGGTCATGATGAAAAGTTTCCACCTGTTACTAGTTTCATTCCACCAGTTCCTCTACAACTTTCTCTAGTCTCTTTTACCTCTTTTGCCTCTGGTAGCAGCTAATCTGTGCTCAATCACAGTTTGTTTTTGTTTATTTACTTAGTTATTTTTATATTCCATATGAGTGAATTCAGTCTTTACTCTTTATTGACAGACTTCACCTTACAGAAAACCTTACAGTCCATCCATAATGTTGAAACTGTAAAGAAATATTTTATAACTATCTCTTATGAGATATGCATTGCATTTATGTGTGTGTGTGTACTAATAGTTATTAGTGGATTTTTTAAGTACTCTCCAACACTAAATTATTTTAAATAATGTCACAGTGAACACAGGATTTCCTATATATTTAAATTAGGTATTTATTATTCTGTAGGTAGAAATGTAGACATTCAGAAGCAGAACATCTGGTTTATGTGCTATTTTTACTCTTAATTTTCTGAGTAATCGTCATACTGCTTTCCATAGTGTCTGCACCACTGTGTTCCTCCTAGCAATGAATCATATTTCCTTTTTTTCCATGCTCTTTGCCCACACTTGTTGTTTTTGTATTTCTGATAATTCATTTTAATATATGTGAGGTTTCAGGCTCATTTATGGCTCTATTTGCATTTATCTAATAGTAAGAGAAGATGAATATCTCATGTGCCTGTTGGCTAAATGTATATCTTTTCTATAAATGTATCTGCTCAAATTATCTGCCCTTATTAAATGTTTTATTATTGTTTTATATGCATTATTTGTACATATAAAAGGTTTATATGCATTATTTGTACATATAAAAGGTTAATATATTAACCTTTAATCAGAAATATTATTTCCAAATATATTCTCTAACTTAGTATATTGTCTTTTAATTTTATTGTGATTTCTCTGGCTCTACAGAACTTTTTAATTTGATGGTAGTTTCAGGGATTTTCAGAACTCGTTCCACCCCTTGCTTTTGGAGCTAATTGCATAAAACAACCATAAGGCCCAGGTTAGAAGAGAGTGTTCTGTCTGTATTCTTCCAACTATTCTATGGCTTCAGATCTTACTTTCAAACCCTTAATTAATTTTAAATGAAATTTTGTAAAGTATGCTCTCAGAAAGCATCTAGTTTTATTCTTTTGTGCATGGTTGAATAATTTTTTCCAGCTCCACTTGGTGAAGAAATTCCTTTCCCCATTGTATGTTTTGCCTCATTTGTTGTAAATTAGTGAATATTTATGTCTTTTGAAATTTAGAAAATAATACCATTTTGTAAAAATCAAAAATAATAAAACACCTGGTATGAAATTAACTAAACTCTGAAATGTATAAGATATTTTGAAAGAAACAGAAACACAAAGACATAGAAAGATATAAAGATGGAAAAGAATTAACAATGTTAAAATTGACATTTTACCCAAAGCTATGCACAAATTAAAATTTCAGTTGCATTTTTTCAGGCAAAGAAAGCAAAATCTCCTAAATTTGTATGAAACCACAAAAGACCCTAAGTAGGCAAAGTGATCCTGAGAATAAAGTATGACAAAGGAAGTATCATGTTCCTGACACCAACAATCCTGGAAAGCCATAGTGGTACTGGAACAAATCAAAGGAACAAAAATCCCCAAGTCAATGGCGCAAATACACTTTACAAAACATTAAAATTTCTCCTGGGCCAAATTTTCCATCTGCCTCCATAGAGATCATTTTTACATGTGTGGCACATGTCAGTAAGTCCTTCTTGGGAATATTTCAGGAGTGGACGCAATGCTCCGTAGGGGCCTTCTTATATAAGGAAACGGCATATAATATATGTTCTATATAAAATGTACATATATAATATATATACATATAATATACCGCATATAACATATGCTATATAATTCATCTCTGCATAAAAGGCAAAGTGTAGGGACTCTAATAGAAAGGCAGAGAGGTAGGCCTGATTCAGACCTCTTAGCATCTGGGATGTGGCTCAGTAGTAAATCCCTTCCCTTGCATATGTGAGACCCTTGATATTACCTGTTACCACCATACCCTAAAAAAAAAGTACCCAATCCTTCTCACTGTACAATCTTTGACAATATTTCATCTTGAACTTCACTTGCTTCTTACAGGGAGATCCAAAGGAATAAATGGGATATTGTATACAAGTTACTTGGAATATAATCACATACATACATTGATTACATGGATAATGTTCACTATTTTAAAGAGAGTTAACCGAGCCAATGCAAATGCCAGTTTTTCTTTGGGATTCACAAGACTAAAAACTAGATAGGTCATTTTATAGCACTTCTCCCTTAGAGTTTGAGGCCCATTTGGGGTGGAAAATCTGTGCAGTATCTGGTCCCTGGACATCAAAGTTGCTTTATCTCTTGGCAGGTTGGGCTACTAGGAATTCTGAACATTTTTCTGTCACACCCATTGCCAAGGGTGCAATCTCAGAAAACAAATAGGGATTTACAGATAGCAACTCTCCTCTCCTTCTATTGATATCCTGAGATAATTCAGGGCTAGTTTGGACAAATGCAAAAATGTGCATTTAGTTTGAATTTGGATCTATTCCTCATGATTATTAGTCATCTCAGCTGAAAATGCAAGCCTTCTCTGTTTCAACAGATGGGAGGATGTACTGTGAAATCATACTATAACCAGGGGAAAAACAAGAAGTTTGAAATTAAATTTAAGGATAAGTCTTGGCACAGTGGGACAAAGTGTGCATCAAAATACATTTTCCTACACAATAAGGAATGTGCTTTTAGGTGTGGCTTGAATTCTTGCAAACACAATAGGATGGGAATTTTATAAACCATGTTTGCTAGATGATTTAAAATCACTGTAGGAATTTTTTTTGTAGATAACTATTCATGCAGAATTTGATTTTACTGAATGCCTAAATCAGACTGTCACAGAAGATGTCATGTTCCATTTTTGCTGATGAGAATATGATTCTGGGTATTCTTGTTGCTTTATGTTCTCATCTGCCTATTGACATTCTACTGCTTCCTGCTCCTATTGCTGAATAATTATGCAACAAGGCAGAAAACAGAAGAACATTAAAAGGAACCCTCATACACTGTTGGTGGAAATATTAAATGGTCCAGTCTTGAACTAAGGCAATTTTTTTAAATGTTAAAAGAAGTGCATAGAAATAGTAAAGGGTTAAGTAGACTTGTTTGTTAATAGCTCACTTGTTATAGTAGAGAGTGAAGGCAGCTGCCTAGTATTCAGCATACTCTGGTTTAATCCTGGCACCACAGATGGTATCCTGAGCACCACCAGGAACTATCCCTCATCAAAGAGCTGAGAATAATCCCTGAGCAGCACAAAGTGTAGCCCCAAAGCATAAAAACAAAACATTTAAAGAAGGTTGACCATAGGATGCAAAAAATTCTAATTCTAGGCATAACCACAAAGAACACAAAACACTAGTTTCAAAAGTATATGTTCAAATATATTTGCTTCAATATTATATTTCAAGTGACCAACAATTTATAAGTGGATAAAGAAGATATGGCATGTCTATACAGTGGAATTTTTTTGAGTGACTTTTTTTTATTAAACATTTTATTATACCACCGTGAGATATACAATTACAATGTTGTTCATGCTAGGATGTTTCAGTCACATGGTGTTCCAGCACCCGCTCTCCACCAGTGCCCTTTTCCCACCACCAATGTCCCCGATTCCCTCCTCCCTCCCATAGGCTGCCTAAATGACAGGTCCTTTATATCTTTCCTCTCTCTCTCTCTCTAGTCTCCTTCTCTTACACATTGTGGGTTGCACTACATACACTTAGAAGCCATCATGTGCATTTTTTTGGCCTGGATTTAATGCTCAGTTCTAGGTTGGTATTAGCCCTTTCGACATTTATTCACACATGTTCCCTTCTCTGTGTTACCTAACCTCTGACTCCCACACGTTTGCAGTAATTTCCACTTTTGGTAAGACCACCTGATATATTTATGTCATGCAAATAAATGCAGTCATTCTCTATATCTCTCTTTCCTTCTAATTTCACTCAACAGGATCCTTTCCGTGTCCATCCATTTATAGGAAAATTTCATAGCTTCATTTTTCCTAACAGCTGCATAGTATTCCATGGTGTAGACGTACCACAGTTTCTTTATCCAGTCATCAGTTCTCGGGCATACTGGTTGTTTCCAGGTTCTGGCTATTGTGAACAGTGTTATGTGAAAATAAAAGTGAGGATTGTGTTTCGGCTGTGTGTTTTTGGCTTCCCAGGGTATATTCCCAGGAGTGGTATGTCTGGGTCAAAAAGGGAGCTCAATTTCTAGTCTTTGGAGGAATGTCCATATTGTTTTCCAGAAAGGTTGTACAAGTAGACATTTCCACCAACAATGTATGAGTGTCTCCTTTTCCCTGCATCCACGCCAGCACTTGTTGCTTTTTTTAAATTTTTTATTTTTACAATTACAAAGATATACAATTAAAAAGTTCATATTTGGGTTTTGGTCATACAGTGTAGCAGCACCCATCCCGCCACCAGTGCCCTTCTCCCACCACCAACGTCCCCGGTTCCCTCCCCCTCCCCCAGCCCTCCTCCATGGCAGGTTCTTTATTTCTTTCCATTTCTCTATCTTTCTCTTTTTCCTTCCTCTCCAGACTATGGATTACAGAACATACATTAAAGGGTTGTCATGTGTATCCTTTTGCCTCTATTTAATGCTCAGTTCTAGGTTGGCATTAGTACCCTCACAATTGTTAGCGCACTGTTCCATTTTCTGTCTTACCTAGCCTCTGACTCCCACACGTTTGTGATAATTTCCACCTTTGACAGGACCTCCTGATGTATGTTTCACTTGACCTTGGATATTGGTATCATAATATGTACCTATATATTTATGTTATGCAGATAAATGCAGTCATTCTGTAACTGTCTCTCTCCTTCTGGCTAATTTCGCTCAACATAATCTTCTCCATGTCCATCCATTTGTAGGCAAATTTCATAACTTCATTTTTCCTAACAGCTGCATAGTATTCCATTGTGTAGATGTACCAAAGCTTTTTATCCAGTCATCTATTTTCGGGCACTCGGGTTGCTTCCAGATTCTGGCTATTGTGAATAATGCTGCTATAAACATAAAAGTAGGGATGGTGTTTCCGCTGCGTATTTTTGGTTTCCCAGAGTAGATTCCCAGGAGTGGTATGGCTGGGTCAAATGGGAGTTCAATTTCTAGTCTTTGGAGGAATGTCCATATTGTTTTCCAGAAAGGCTGTACCAGCCGGCATTCCCACCAACAATGGATGAGTGTCCCCTTTTCCCCACACCCACACCAGCACTTGTTGTTCTTGTTCTTTTGAATATGTGCCAGTCTCTGTGGTGTAAAGTGGTATCTCATTGTTGTTTTGATTTGCATCTCTCTGATGATTAGTGATGATGAGTATTTTTTCATATGTTTTTTTGGCCATTCGAATTTCTTCCCTTGCTGAAGTTTCTGTTCATTTCTTCTCCCCATTTTTTGATGGGGTTCTTTGTTTTCTTCTTGTAAAGTTCTACCAGTGCCTGATATATCCTGGATATTAACCCCTTATCAGATGAGTATTGGGTGAATATTCTTTCCCATTCTGTGGACTGCTTTTGTATCTTAGTCACTGTTTCTTTTGAGGTGCAGAAGCTTTTTAGTTTCATGTAGTCCCATATATTTATCTTTTCTTCTAGTTGCTTTGTTAGAGATGTTTCATCTTTGAAGATGCCTTTAGCTTCAATGTCATGGAGGGTTTTTCCTATATTTTCTTCAATGTACTTTATGGATTCAAGTCTGATATTGAGATCTTTAATCCACTTTGATCTGATTTTTTGTGCATGGTGTTAGACACAGGTCCAAATTCATTTTTTTACATGTCGCTGCCCAGTTTTCCCAACACCACTTATTGAAGAGGCTTTCCTTACTCCATTTTAGACTCGTTGCACCTTTATCAAAGATTAAATGATCATGTGTTTGAGGTTGGGTGTCAGGATACTCAATTCTATTCCATAGGTCCACGGGTCTGTTTTTATTCCAATACCATGCTGTTTTAATTACTACTGCCTTGTAGTATGATCCTATCAATAGACGCAGAGAAAGCATTTGACAAGATCCAGCACCCGTTCATGATTAAAACCCTCCAGAAAATGGGAATTGAAGGGACTTTCCTCAAGATAGTTACAGCCATCTACCAAAAGCCCACAGCGAGCATCATTCTCAATGGGGGAAAAGTTGAAAGCCTTCCCCCTGAGATCAGGGACAAGACAAGGTTGCCCCACTCTCACCTCTTTTATTCAATATAGTACTGGAAGTACTTGCGATAGCAATCAGAGAAGAAAAGGACATCAAGGGCATCCAGATAGGCAAGGAAGAAGTCAAGCTATCATTATTTGCAGATGACATGATATTATACCTAGAGAACCCTAAACTCTCTAGCAAAAAACTCCTAGAAACAATAGGCGCATATAGTAGAGTGGCAGGATACAAAATCAACACGCCAAAAGTCGGTGGCTTTCCTATATACAAATAACGAAAGAGAAGAAAGGGATATTATGGAAACAATTCCATTCACAATTGTGCCACAGAAAATCAAATACCTAGGAATCAACTTACCCAAGTGTGTAAAGGACCTGTACAAAGAAAACTACAAGACACTGCTCCAAGAGATAAAAGAGGACACAAGGAAATGGAAACACATTCCCTGCTCATGGATGGGGAGAATCAACATTGTCAAAATGGTAATACTCCTAGAGCTCTATACAGATTCAATGCAGTCCCTATGAGGATACCCATGACATTCTTCAAAGAAATTGACCAAACAATCCTGAAATTTGTATGGAACGATAAACCCCCAAGGATAGCTAAAGCAATCCTCGGGAAAAAGAAGATGGGAGGCATCACCTTACCCAACTTCAAACAGCACTTGTTGCTTTTAAACTTTTGGATATGGCCCGGTCTCTGTGGTGTGAGTTGATCTCATTGTTGTTTTGATTTGCATCTCTCTGATGATTAGTGATGATGAGCATTTTTTCATATGCCTTTTGGCCATTCAAATTTCTTCCTTGTCAAAGTTTCTGTTCATCTCTTCTCCCCTAATTTTTAATGGGGTTGGCTGTTTTCTTCTTATATAGCTGTACCAGTGCCTGATATATCTGGATAATAACCCCTTATCCGATGGGTATTGGGTGAATATTCTTTCCCATTCTGTGAACTGTATTTCTATCTTGGTCACTGTTTCTTTTGAGGTGCAGAAGCTCTTTAGTTTCATGTGGTCCCATATGTTTATCTTTTCTTTTAGTTGCTTTGTTAATGATGTTTCACCTTTGAAGTTGTCTTTATCTTCAATGTCGTGGAGGTTTTTTCCTATAGTTTCTTCAATGTACTTTATGGAATCAGGTATGATATTGAGATGTTTAATCCATTTTGATCTTATTTTGTGCAAGGTGTTAGACACAGGTCCAAATTCATTTTTTACATGTAGCTGTCCAGTTTTCCCAGCACTTGTTGAAGAGGCTTTTCTTACTCCAGTTTGGACTCTTTGCACCTTTATCAAAGATTAAATGATCATGTCTTTGAGGGTGGGTGTCAGGATACTCAATTCTATTCCATGGTCCACAGGTCTGTTTTTATTCCAATACCATGCTGTTTTAATTACTGCTGCTTTGTAGTACAGTTTGATGTTAGGAAAGGTGATGCCTCCCATCTTCTTTTTCCCAAGGATTGCTTTAGCTATCTGTGGTGGTTTATTATCCCATATGAATTTCAGGAGTGTTTGGTCAATTTCTTTAAAGAATGTCATGGGTATCCTTATAGGTTCTGCACTGAATCTGTCCGAAGCTCTAGGGACTATTAACATCTAGACAATGTTAATTCTCCCCATCCATGAGCGGGGAATGTGTTTCCATTTCCTAGTGTCCTCTTTTATTTCTTGAAGCAGTGTCTTGTAGTTATTTTTGTATAGGTCCTTTACACACTTGGTTAAGTTGATTCCTAGGTATTTGATTATCTGTGGCACAACTGTGAATGGAATCGATTTCTTAATATCCCTTTCTCTTTCGTTATTTGTATATAGGAAAGCCATTGATTTTTGGGTATTGATTTTGTACCCTGCCACTATACTATACATATCTATTGTTTCTAAGAGTTTTGGCGTCAAGAGTTTAGGGTTCTCTAAGTGTAATATCATGTCATCTGCTAATAGAGATAGCTTGATTTCTTCCTAGCCTATTTGGATGCCCTTAATGTCCTTGTCGAGAGATTCACAGACATGAGGCAGAACTGCTACTGGCTCTCCCTGTGACCGCCATTCACAAGGCGCCCAGGAGGGATGGCGGGTTCTAGCCCTGGCCCACCACCTCAGCAGAGCCTCGCAACAAGCCAGACGACCCCCCACTCCAATAGGGCCTCCATTTTCCACATCCGGACTTCCCTCTCATCAGAACTCCACCCAGCAGATGAGTTGATTACAGCCTGGCTCGCTTGGCCGCAAGTGGCCTCCAAGTTCATCAATAAATACTGGATTTAGAGGTGACACAAGAGTATGCCACCCGCACGGCAGAGCCTGGCAAGCTACACGTGTCGTATTTGATATGCCCAATGCCAGTCACAATTATAGACCTCATTCCCATGACATTTTGGAATGGTTTGAGGCTCTTTATGTTCCTGGAGCAAGCAGGTGCTCTTGGGCTCTACTACCATGAGACAGGACATATGGAGATGTTACTGGTGCCCTCTTGAGCAAATCAATTATGAACGGGAAGACAGTGATCCAGTGATACAGTGAATGTCCTTTTCTTCTCTGATTGCTATCGCGTACTTCCAGTACTATATTGAATAAAAGAGGTGAGAGAGGGTAACCTTGTCGTGTTCCTGATCTTTAGGGAAGGCTTTCAATTTTTCCCCCATTGAGAATGATACTCACTGTGGGCTTTTGGTAGATGGCTTTTGACTATCTTGAGGAAGCTTCCTTCAATTCCCATTTTCTGGAGGGTTTTAATCATGAATGGGTGTTGGATCTTGTCAAATGCTTTTTCTGCATCTACTCTTAGGATCATATGGTTTTTATTTTTCTCTTATTGATATGATGTATTATGTTGCTTGATTTGCGAATGTTGAACCATCCTTGCATTCCCGGGATGAATCCTACTTGGTCATGATGTATGATCTTTTTGATGAGTCTTTGGATTCTGTTTGCTAGTATTTTGTTGAAGATCTTAGTTAGTATCTGTGTCCATCAAGGAGATTGGTCTGCAATTTCTTTCTTTGTGTTGCTCTTCCTGCTTTGGGTATCAGGGTAATATGTGCCTCATAGAAGCTGTTTGGGATTGTTTCTGTTTCTTCTATTTACTGGAAGAGCTTGAACCGGACAGGCAGTAAGTCCTCCTTTAAGGTTTGGTAGAATTCGCTAGTAAACCCATCTGGACCCTATACAGTGGAATTTTATACAATAAAAGCTTGACTACCCGGCATCCCATATGGTCACAACGCCCTGAGCATTCCCGGTGTGACCCAAAAAAGCAAAAAAAAAAGTATCATGACTTTAACAAAATTTAACTATTAGTATTAAACCATAATGAATGGATTACAACCAAAAAAAGTTCTTGATCTCTTTACAAATAAAAGTTGGAGTTCAAGAAAAAGAAAAAGGAATATAGCTGGGGCCTCGAAATGGTTCAAGAAAAAAGTAAAACAAGAAATATAGCTGGGGCCTCAAAAAAATGTACAATTTCTGGGGTTGGAGATAGTACAAGAGGTAGGATATTTGCTTTGCATATAAAAGACCCAGATTTGATCTCAAGCATCCCATTTGGTCCTCCAAGTACTGCAAGGAGTAATTTCTGAATGCAGATGCAGGAGTTACTCCTGAGCATTGTCCAAAAAAAAAAAGTTTAAGTGAGCCAAACTCGATAGTTCAAAGGGCTGGAGTACATGTTTTGCATGTGGAAAGCCTGGGATTTTATCTTTGACACCACAGGTCTTGTAGGCTCTACCCAGGTGGCTACTCAAAAGTTAAAGATAAATTTTTTTTTTTAATGGACCATATTTATTAGGAGCTATATCAGTCACAGATCACCCATAAACATGAGTAGTGGAGAGACATCTACAAAGAAACTTACAAAAGCATATCCAGGCCCAGAGCATTAGATAATTTTCTCTTGTTACTTAGATTATGCTATCTCTTATTACTTAATTTTCTCTTATTTCTTAGATTATGCCACCCGCATGGCAAGCCTGGCAGGTTGCTCGTGTCGTATTTGATATGCCAAATACCAGTAACATTTATATTGGGTCATTCCCATGACCTAATATAATGGTTTGAGGCTCTTTATGTTCCTGGAGCATGCGGATGCCTTTGGGTTCTACTGGCATGACACAGGACATGTGGGGATATTACTGGTGCCCGCTCTAGCAAATAGATGATGAACGGGAGGATAGTGATAGTGAAAAGCTTGACATTTTCAAATTGAATGAACTGAAAGTGGGTGCTGTTAGGATAAATTAGCAGAAAAAGAAATGAATAGTTACCTGATGGTTTCATATGCATGTTGAATTTAGGGAAGCAAAGCATTGCAACAAAGTAAAACAAAAAAAATAAAGCTTTAGATTCTGACTACAAACCTCAATTTCCCAAATGGGCCAGGAAAGCAGATTGCATGGTAGAGGGTTACTAGTGTATTGCTATAGGTGCATGTTGATATTAAACATTTATAACAAGCTAAGAATGCATCTAACATTTCATGAATAAAGAATACTAGATTTCATTTTTTCCTGAAAATTTCCAATAACAGATATGTCAGAATGTTTGTAATATACCCAGCATCCCTGAAGAATACAATAAAAGACCAAATGGTATTTTGAAATTCTTTTATAACTTATAAATTGTGGCATTCATTATTTTTCATATGACTGTATTTTAATTAATAATTAGAAGCCACTGAAAACAGTCAATTGTTTATATTAGATCTTCTGTGTCTTTTAGTAAAACACTTTTAATAATCCATGATTTTCCATTCTCAGAACACAACTCCTCAAAAGTAGCTCTGGAAAAGTAAAGGTCAATTCTAGGTAACCAAAATATTCCTAGAATAATACAAATGAAGAATTTCAGTATTGTGAGAATTTTTCTTGATCACATCTGCATTTATATATAAGAAAATGAAGAAAAATAAGAATAACTAAAAATAATTTCATTGTAAATATTTCTATAAAGGTGGATGAGTCATAGCTAAATTTCATTGAGTACATCATGTAAAGGTATCCTGAGAGCACATTCATCTACAGATTCTTTACCCCCTGCTTGGGTTACTCTGTTATTCCAATAAAAATAACACTGCTATTCTGAATTTACTTTATGAATAAAGATAAACTCAGGGAAATAAACACCCACATTGATGCCATCTTTGGTCACATAGTTAATCTTCTGAATTATCAACATTTCTTAAACATTTCATGAAATATAGTTTAGGAGTATATTTTGAACAGCAGAGCCTGACAAGCTACCCATGTGGTATTTGATATGCCAAAAACCAGTAGCAATTATAGACCTCATTCCCATGACTTGAACAAACGGATTGAGGCTCTTCTTGTTCCTGGTACAAGCAGATGCCCTTGGGCTACACTAGCATGCAACAGGAAGTATGGAGATGTCATTGGTGCCCACTCGAGCAATTTGATGAACAACAGAAGGACAACTGAAGTGATATTTTGTTATTAGCCTTTTAAAGTCTGAAATAGAATTCAAGAGGACTTTTTCATTTATGCAATGTTTCTGTTGAGATGTTCGCTGTATCGCTGTCTTCCCCGTTCATCATCGATTTGCTCGAGCGGGCACCAGTAACATCTCCATAAGTCCTGTCTCATGCTAGTAGAGCCCAAGGGCACCTGCTTGCTCCAGGAACATAAAGAGTCTCAAACCATTCCATCAGATCATGGGAATGAGGTCTATAATTGTTACTGGTATTTGACATATCAAATACGACACAGGTAGCTTGCCAGGCTCTGCCGTGTGGGTAGAATACTCTTGTAGTCATTTCTAAATCCAGCATTTATTGATGAACCGCGTGGCCGGGCTGTGATAGGCTGGTCTGCTGGGTGGAGTTCTGACGAGAGGGAAGTCCGGATGTGGAAAATGGAGGCCCTCATGGAGTGGGGGTCATCTGGCTTGTTGCAAGGCTCTGCTGGGGTGGCGGGCCAGGGCTAGAACCTGCCATCCCTCCTGGGCGCCTACGTGAGCGGCTGGGCACAGGGAGAGGCAGTAGCAGCTCTGCCCCATGTCTTTGAGTTTCTGGATCAGCATACCTGAGCCGGATTTTCCTGTTGAGATGTTAAAGCATAAAATCATATTTATTTATCAGATCCCCAGAAAATATATTAAGTCATGGGTCAGTATATATTTATCATCTGTGAAAATACTGCAGGACAATCGAATATCGAACACATATGAAATGAACTCTCATAGGCAGAACCTAAATTTTCAAGTGAGGTAGAACCTATAGATTATCTAAAGATCTACTAATTCTGGTGATGAGTGTGATATGCCTGAAATGTTGCTATTAACAGTTTTTGAAATCATGGCACCTAAATTAAAAAAAAATAAATGGATCATTTTGAAAGGATTTTCATTAAAAAAATTTAAGGCACATCCAGCAGTGCTCAGGTCTTACTTTTGGCTATGTGCTTGGAGATAACTCCTGGAGGGCCTAGGGAACTATATAGGGTGCTGGAATGAGCCCAAGTCAGCACATGCAAGGCAAGCTTACTGCTCACTATACTATCTCTTTGTCCCAATTGTTGAAAGCACGTAGTGGATAATAATTGCAAAAGAAAAAAAGGAAACAGAATGAAAACAAGGTCAATTTTATAGTCTATTAAAGCGGAAACTTAGAATTTTTAGGAGCCCCTATCTTAGCTCTAACTGGACAAGTAATTAATACCAATAGCATCTCACCTTGTAACTAACTGCCCTTGTGGGGTAAGAAACTAGAGTCCTCTTCCTCCTCCCCATGTACACATGGAAAAGCAGTTGTTCCAGAACTTCTAGAGGTCACTTGTCACTTATCTTCCCATTGTTCATCAATTTGCTTGAGCGGGTATCAGTAATGTCTCCATTCGTTGGGAATGAGGTTCATTATTGTTACTGCTTTTGGCATATCTAATACACCATGGATAGTTTGCCAGGCTCTGCCATGGCTCTGGATTCATCCCAGGGGGCCCAGTGTTTTTCTATGTCAGGCCATCAATCATGCAGGGCCCATGGGGCAGAACCCTGGATGTGACAAGCCTGTCTCCCTGTCTGCCACCTGTTGATGCTGCTGGGCACACGCAGCCACACCTGCAACACCTCAGGGGGCTTCGGGTAGATGCATCTGGCTTTAGTTATTTTACAAGTTGAATGTGACTCAGAAATATTTTTCTTAAAATTCCCTCAATGATTCTTTTCAGCGATGTGGAACTCTCAGTCTTTCTGGGACATTTTATTTGTAACAGTCTATTTGGCTCTAAGCTCTGTCATCTCATTAGAGGTACAATCTTGGGTGGAAAATCGTTCAAAATTTCTGGGTTTAATAGTCCATCCTATAGACTGAAAGGATACTAAACCTTAGAGGTAAGGCTTTGGCCACCACACAGAGCTTTATGTGATATCATGTGCGTGACTCTGCACTATAATCTCAACTATTTGAAACATCCATAATGTTAGTGAGCATGTACATATTCATCATATTCATACTAAAGTTTTGTATAACAGGCATTTCCCTTCATACTTTATCTTCTCAACAACAATTTCCTTGATAGCCTAAACAATTGTTTACAGAACTTTCACCTTACTGCACCTGAGAAATTTCTGCATGCCTCATTCCAATTGTAACTACTCTGTTAACTTTCTTTGGTTTCTGACTTTAAACCCCATTCTATACTCTGTTAACTACCAGGGATGTGGCACATGATTTGGTTTTATTCACACTCTCCTTCCTTTCCCTTTTAATTATATAGTGTATGATTAGGTCTCTGTTTTTCAAGAGATTCCTTAGACTCCATTTTAGATACAAGTCCTTAGATTTTATTTTCTCAGAAAGAGTCTAAGAGAACCATTCCTTCTCCAGCTTAATGTACTGCTTACTTTTAAGAAAGTTGCATAATCTAAAACTAAGGTTTCATGATGATAATGTGCCCAAGTCCCACCATACTATTGACTAGGATGGGATTTGTATCCAGAGACAGTGCAATCTGGACACTGAGAGTATTCTACTAAAGCAATTATCTACTAAGTAAATAGAATCTTCAGAGAAAAGTACAAATATGTGCTCATTCTGTTTACACAATATATTTTGTTCCACTTTTTAGTAGATAGATTATATAATGTATTTGAAAATCTGTTTTCATTTTGAGGAGTTCTTCCTTAGGTCAAGACCCCTCATTTCTGCAATCTATGCAGTCCTGTTCTTGATGGGAGGACCCATTTCCATTTTCACTGGGTACTGTCTATGTAATAGACCACAGAGTTTCCTAAAATAATCTTCTATGCTTATATTAAGTTTTTCTATTTCATCCTGTATCCAAACTAATCCCTTCTTGTTCTCATAAAAGGCAGAATATACTTCTAGCTGAAATCTAAAAAGAAAATTTTAACTCAAGGAAGACAAAGCCCAAGTGTAACAGTAATCATTTTCATTTACTTTATTTTGATATTTTGTGGGTTTTTTTTTCTATTAAGATTCCTTTGTGGTTGCTACTAGTTCATCCCCAAACACTAGTGCAGAGCATGGAATAAAATCATGGTTCACTAAGCAAATAAAAATTTAATTTCCCAAAATCCCAACAATAAAATTTAAAGGGAGTTATTTATATTGGGACCACTCACCCAAAAAATTAATCATGTGATATGCTAATTGTTACATATTGTGGATTCTGACTTCACTGATCATACAACCAAATAGGACATATTTGGGGGGTACGCACTATGTATAAAATTGTATATATAAAAAAGAAAATGGAACTGAGTAAAATGATAGATAAGAAGAGACATGTATCACTGGATAAGAGAACAGATTGCATTTCACATTTATACACCTTAAAAAGTTCTATGTACTAGTACCCAGAAGAATGGCTGGAAAAAAAGACATATATTTGTAATTAAAAGGCCAGAGGGATCTATGAGAAATCAACATTTTACCTAAAGATGCTAGGAAAAGCATTATTTCCTAAAAAAAGAATGAACAAAGACTCGAGAGAAACAAATCTGGCATGTGTAAGAACAAGATCTTTCCTATATGATGAATTCTTGAGGAAATAAAATATACCCCTGAAATACTATTTGAAATATGGACTATGTTTAAGTTGTGAAAATTAGTATCTTTTATTGTGTTTTTTCATTCACGGTGAAGTTCCGTCCTTTGGAACTCCAACTCAATTATTGTCTCTTCTAAGGAGAAATTTTCATTGGCTCATGGAAGTGGGAACAGATATGATTTAGCCATATATATATTTCTCCTATATTTTAAAAAAAAACTCCATGTTTCTTTTTGACTCTTAAAATTTCAAAGTGAGGGGGAAATGCATGTTTAGTTGCTTAATATTACTGTATATCTTAAAGGATCCTTCATATTTATCATCAGAGACACACCAAAAGCACATTACAAGTAATGTAAGCCAGCTGGTGCTTTTCAGGCCAAAGTCAGTTGATGGTTTAATAGTCAGACCATCTTTTTGTTAACAATTTTCTGGATCACAACACTGAAAAATGCATGGCCTCTTTCTACATTTTTCAGAAGAACCATCTTATTAGCTCTTTTCTTAGATATCTGAATACTTCTAGGGTAAAAGATTGGTATAATTTCTTTTGAGGACTCTTTCAGAACTGTCCAAACCATCATCACGAGCATCAGTGAAATTCTTTTTAATGGGAACTTGTATATTTTCCAAATTTATCCACTTAGCTCATGTCTAATAAAGTTGCATAAGGCCGGCAAAACCTTCTTGTCTGGGACACAAACTAACTTGGATCCTCTGTACTGATCCAAACTAATGATTGAAAAAAGTAAATCTGAACAGCTATTAGAGATTTGGCATTTTCACTATTCCTTTATTTCAAAACTCTGAGTCACAGTTCATGGTTTTAACATTGAATTTGAGAACAGCCAATGAAATACAGAGGAGAGACAAGAAGAGAAACGCACCATGTTCAGTCACTTATCAATGCCCTGTACAACCTTTTTCCTTCCTAGGTCATATTATGCATAACTTCACACTTATTGCTCTAATCAAATTCAAGATGCACCCCCTCTGCTTCTTCCTGGGAGCCTATTATATCCCGCATAACTTATTTCCCTTCACCTCACTTCAGAAAAATTGATAGGAAGCTGCACTTCACCTATTTCTTTTATTTTCCTTTTTGGGTCACACTCGGCCATGCTCAGGGGTTATCCCTGGCTCTTTGGTCAGGAATTACTCCTGTTGGTGCCCTGAGAACCATATAGGATGCCACGGATCAAACCCAGGTTGGCCACATGCAAGGCAAATGCCCCTACCCGCTGTGCTATTGCTCTGCCCCAACTTTACCTATTTCTTAAACCTGACTTCAGAAAAATTTATAGGAAGCTCTCCATAATTTTGATATCAAAGATAATGGTGTGTACTACTTAAAGGCAAGGGTTATGCCTTGTTAATTGTTCCATCATTGTAGCCACCATGGTTACTAGAACATAATCTAAAATGTTATCTATATCCGATGTAAGTGGCAAAATTATTGCATGTTTTCCTATAGAAAGATTAATAAAGAAATAAATAGGGAGTGCTTTTGTTAGATGGAGACATATATTCTTGGAGTGTATGGTACACCAGAGAAAAATAATTGTTTTCATATATAGAGTTGTTGCCTTCTATGTACAGAAATGTTCCCAGCAAAATTCTTCTGAAGGCAGTCATGAGATTAAAGATCTTAGCTATAAGGTTTATTACCAGAAAAAAATTGTGGGAAAATTTTATGTGTACTAATCTCAGTCCTCTGATGCTTTCTCTTCAACCAAATGAGGCCATGGTTACCCTTCCACAGATCTGTGAACCAAACGTATTTTTCTTACAGATCTATGAATAAAAGGCAAAAATCTAAAATGTCAATTTGCAGCTTTCTCCAAACTCATAAATTAGATTGCTATGTTCCTTTTCCATTACAACAAATATGCTGGGAAAAGTGAAATGATATCATGAAAAGAGTTAGAAATGGAACTTCAAGTTACTTACCTACCAGGCCATCTTACCACTTACATAAGAAAGCTATTCGATGACAAATAGGTATAGTGTCAGACTTATTAGATGCTCTACGGAATTTGCTTCCATTTGAGCCTTGATTTCCTCTTCCTAAGATTCCATAGAGTCTCCTGGTCACCCAGCATGGTTTTGAATAGGGGAAGAGGATGTGCAAAACTCTACTGGCAGAGAAAACTGATGAGTCACTATAATGTGATGATTTCCCTTGGTGCAGCTGGGGCGAACATGGCTTTTGCCAACATCTGCTAACAACTTAGTGCCAAGCCCCCAAAATAGAAGCCCCTGAGAAAAACCAGGAGCATCCCTCAGGAACACAAGAAGTTAGCTTGGGGTTTGGTTACATGTCAAGATTATACACTGAGCATGTAGGCTTCTGGTGGTTGTGCCCCCTTACTGAATCTTCTCTAAGCCTCCTTGCCTCCTCCTGAGTAATTCAGCAGCCAGCAGTGTGTTTCTTCATGATTGTCTCTCAGAAGTTTTCCTATTCTTGATAATTAAAGCACCACAAGAATGAACTCCATATTTTGTCATTTGCTATCTTTTATTTTCCCACAGATTCCCTTCTGTTAAATCAAGTCTCGTGGGTAATTGGGACCCAGTACTCCAACCAAAGCAAAATCCCAAGCAGAGACTATGGCTTTGCTAGTTTGTTTGCTCCTTCCAAGGGACAATTCCTCAATGTTTGCTGCCCTGCTGTGCAAACATAGTTACGCATGAAATAAAGTAAAAAAAAAAAAAATTAAATGCCAGTTAGTGGTTGGATGTTATTTCCAGTTTGGAACCACTGACGAAGCTGCTATAGAAAACTCTTCCTCTGTTATTACAAAATAGTAGTTTGTGGATGGTGAAAGAAAACATAACTGAATTTTCTTTTAACTTCAAATACAGAAGCTAGTGCATCTATCATTACCACCATATTACAATACATTATGGGAGAAGGTCATCGTAACTTTAGAGGGGTTATTTCCATCCATGTCTCTTATTCTCTCAAAATTGTCATGCTGGAACCATCCTGATGCCAAATGCTCTGCTAAAGAAACCACCATCAAGTTGAAATGAGCTAATTAGAGAGAGAGAGAGAGAGAAGCAAAAGGTCAACACAAGATGTTTCAATACTGATACTGAAACACATTTTATAAAATTCACCCCTGCCATAGTAGTACCCCAAACAATTCCATTTATCTTCTTTTTCTTTGACTGTATAGTCACCTATGTTCTTCAAAATAAAACATTGTCATGCTAAGATCATAAATATTGTTTTATCAATATAAAATTTTCAAGTGGATGAAGTGATGTGATGTTTATAGGACTGTCACTGGTCAGATTCCCAGCACCTTCTATGGTCCCTGAACACTGGCAGGAATTATACCTATGGGCAAAGCCAGGAGAAACCCTGAGCACTGCCAGGTAATACCATGCCCCTCCCAAAAGAAAATAACTCTTCCAATGTTTTCCATCACAGGATTTGTCATGAATTATTTTTGCTGATTATAAGGGATGACAGTAAAGTTGACTATGAAGAAAAGGAATGATATTAAATAGCCAACATTTATTGTAACTATACTATACTGTCACAAAAATCTTATAGATAAGAAGCTCTTGAGAGAGAAATGGGTGGGGTTTATGGAAAGAGTGGACACTACCAGAAGGCAGCCTGTATTTAAAGATCTTGGATTATATCCCTATGAGCATCCCAATATAATGGCGCCTTTCTTGGATAGATACAAGGTCTGTGTGTGCGTTGTGTATAAAATGTCCAACCCTCACTTTAACTCTGTGGAGCGGCAGACAAATAGAGATCTATAGCAAATGAGATCCTTGACATAAAGCCAAAGGTAGTAGAGAAAAAACTGGGAATCAAGAATCCCTGAAAATTCATCCCCTCCTACCCCACCCACATGCCCCAGATAAATTCAGACTCTCATAAACCTGTGCCCAGAATTTTCACCATAAGGAAAAGTTATTTTCCATCCTCCGGGTTATTAGTTTTATCTATATGGGCAAAATCATGCCAAAATATCTGTAGACAGACTCAGCTTCTTGTTTACCTGTTAATCAAAATTACATCCAGTTTCCTTTAACTGATTATTTGTGTATACATGTATAAAATGTATAGAATGTTTGAAAACGTATAAAATGTTTTATTCCATTGGAGGCCAGGGAGGGGGAGGAATTGGAGTTATTGGTGGTGGGAAATGGGCACTGACGGGGATGGGTGCTGGAACACTGTCTGACCTAAACCCGAACATGAACATCTTTGTAATTATATATCTCATGGTTGTATAATAAAATATTTTTTAAAAAAATTTTAAAATGGAATACTATTCTTTTATAAAGAAATATAATATAGTAAAAATTTCATCTATAGAGTTTTAATTTATAAAGTGAGTTGAACAATACAAATAAAAGATAAAATTCATCAAACTATTAATATGCCTGCATTATAGCAGCAGAAAATTCACTAAATATTGCTACAAATGAAAAGAATTCAGAGTAAATATGAGTTTTATTAGAAAAAAAGTTCAATTTTGAACTAGAAAAGGTCAATTAATAAACTACTAGATGAACAAATAGATATGAAGGGAAATAAAAACTGCTGGAGGGGAGCAAAAGTAGAAGGAAAATACTGTAAAAAAAATTAATTAAGGGCAATAAAGAAACCTTGACCAAGGAAACATATTCAGAGGTGGGGGATTACTGGGGGGGACAGTCCAGGGACTCATAATCACCATTGCTGAACTAAAGTATATGGAACAAATGGAATAGACATAAAATGTTGAAGTTAGAGTGTTGAAAGCATTTCTGAGACTTTAGAATACTTTAATTTTCATGTTTAAAGAAAAATCATGTTTTATGAAAAAGTAACACAGATCAACATCTACCTGTCTATGTGTTATACTATGTTAATGCAAGGGATTAATAACATATAATCCTGAAGACATGCTCTACAGAGTTGTCAGATAAACCATAAATAAGCAAACATGAATATTTGGCATTAAGTTTGGTCACTTGACGTCTTAATATTATTTAGCAACTCTTACCAAGTTGTCACCGAAGTACAGTTACCAACTCTAAACTGACTAATGAATATGCTAGTCACTTACAGTCTCATCTCAGTCACCAAAATTAGGACAGAGAATTTCTCTATGGGATTCACCAACTAGCCACACTTGTGTCATAGGCGTGAGTATGACATATGAGGGAGAAAATGTGAGCAACTTTCTTTTTTTTTTTAAATGAGATTTTTTTTTTATTTTATTTTTTTATAATTTTTGTTTTTACATTACAAATATACACAATTAAAAAAGTTCATATTTGCATTTGGTCATACAGTGTTCCGGCACCCATCCGCCACCAGTGCCCATCTCCCACCACCAACGTCCAGTTCCCTCCCCTCCCCCAGCCCTCCTCCATGGCAGGTTCTTTATTTCTTTCCCTTTCTCTCTCTTTCTCTTTTCCTTCCCCCCCAGACTATGGATTGCAGAACACACATTAAAGGGTTGTCATGTGTTTCCTTTTTGCCTCTATTTAATGCTCAGTTCTAGGTTGTGTGAGCAACTTTCTATCCTTGGCATTTGTGGTGAGACGAGCCAGAGGTTAAGTTTCTGGAAATGATTTCCCAATGAAGTCTAGAAGTGGAATTGGTGAAAGCTGCAGAAACCAAAACTTATAATAGTACTTATTATTCTTTTCGTATTAATTTGTTGCTATTTTTTTGTCTTCAGGTGCACAATTACTGGATATTGTAACAACATGTTATAGCTTGCATATTATAACTATATTATGATATATTATATTATAACTCTATATAATATATATTATATTATATATACTCTCTTCACCTGCCCACATACCAAATTCCACAGGATGGATACGTCATTCCCAACATTCTCTCCTTCTGAAATAAGACATGCCATCTCATTGGTAAAGAAGGGAACAGCCCAGCCCAGACAAAGTCAGACCCGAACATCTGAAGAATCTACCGTCGAGTGCTCATCAATACACTAGCTCGGCTCTTCACACGCTACCTGTCCGAATGCAAGGTGCCCTCCCAATAAAAACCAGCAGGACTGTTCTACTGTTCAAGAAGGGAGACATTCATGACATTGGCAACTATCGCCCCATCTGCCTGTTGTCTGTCATCTACAAGCTGTTTACCCGAGTTATCCTGAACAGGATTAGCAGAACACTAGATGAAGGTCAACCATGCGAGCAAGCAGGTTTCGGAAAGGATTCAGCACAATTGACCATATCCACACAGTAACCTAGCTCATTGAGGTTTGTAGGGAGTACAAGATGCCGCTCTGTCTCATGTTCATTGATTTACAGAAAGCCTTTGATTCTGTGGAAACTGAAGCAGTCATTGAAGCCCTAGTCAAACAGGGTGTTTCAAACCCAATACATCAAGATCCTTCGTGAGCTGTATTACGGATTCACTACCAGGATCTCACCATTCTACAAAGAAGTGATCATTGATGTCAAAAGAGGGGTTCGACAGGGTGATACCATCTCACCCAAAAACTCTTCAGTGCCACCCTCGAGAACATCATGAGACAATTAGAATGGGAAGGAATGGGAGGAAGATAGATGGTCGGCAACTACACCACCTCCGCCGCGGATGACATCGTTCTAATAACACCAAACATTAGCAAGCGGCACAAATGCTGGCTGACTTTGACCGAGAATGTGGAAAGGTAGGTCTACAGCTGAATCTGAAGAAAACTATGTTCATGAGAAATGAACTAGTTCCAGAGGCCCCATTCTCTCAATGGAACAAACATCTCTGAATGCAGCAGTTATGTGTACCTAGGTCGAGAAGTCAACATGATGAATGACCTAAAACCTGAGACGGCGAGGAGGAAGAGAGCGGCATGGAATGCCTTCAAAGGCATCCAAGAAATAGCTAAAAAAGGACAAAGAACCTCCACTCCGGCACATCTCTTCGACTCCAACGTTTCTCCTGCATTAACATACGCCTCAGAGACCTGGGCCCCTCACGAAAGCAGGATGAGAATGCTATTTGGTCTCCCAGAGAGCATCGACGAGCTATGCTTCGAATATCACCCCTCCCTCAAGCGAAGTTGGAATCCGGAGTCGACCTCCGTCGCTATTCCAGAATCAGGGGGACGCTGTTCTCGTTTGGCCAAGGCACGAAAATCGGATCGGCTGGACATAATGCGATTTGGAGACAACTTGCTGGACTAGAGCCGTACCGATTGGATCCCACGGGATGTCGGAAGATCACGTGGCCGCCCACCTACAAGATGGTCAGACTTCCTTGTTAAGACCCTGAAGGAACAATTTGAGGCTCTTCATATTCCTGAATCAACCAGATGCCATTGGGCTACATTGGCATGTGATAGGTCCAATGGAAATGTTGTTTGCGCTCGCCGAGCAAATCGGATGAGTAACGGGACTCTAGTGATCAAGTTGATATATACAATATATTAATATATTA
>JAJIBD010027908.1:0-16334 GCA_021461705.1 Cryptotis parvus
GAAAGGCAATGGGAAAGGGTATCAAGGGCTTTACTCAAATCTCTTTGATAGCCACATCCACCTGCCCACATACCAAATTCCACAGGATGGATATGTCATTCCCAACGTTCTCCCTTACTGAAATCCGACATACCATCTGCGTCGGTAAAGAAGGGGAACAGCACCAGGCCCAGACAAAGTCAGACCCGAACACCTGAAGAATCTGCCGTCGGTACTCATCAATACACTAGCTCGGCTCTTCACCGCTACCTGTCGAATGCAAGGTGCCCTCCCAATGGAAAACCAGCAGGACAGTTCTACTGTTCAAGAAGGGAGACATTCACGACATCGGCAACTATCGCCCCATCTGCCTGTTGTCCGTCATCTACAAGCTGTTTACACGAGTCATCCTGAACAGGATTAGCAGAACACTAGATGAAGGACAACCATGCGAGCAAGCAGGCTTCCGGAAGGATTCAGCACAATGCGACCATATCCACACAGTAACCAAGCTCATTGAGGTTTGTAGGGAGTACAAGATGCCGCTCTGTCTCACGTTCATTGATTTACAGAAAGCCTTTGATTCTGTGGAGACTGAAGCAGTCATCGAAGCCCTAGCCAAACAGGGTGTTCAAACCCAATACATCAAGATCCTTAGTGAGCTGTATTACGGATTCACCACCAGGATCTCACCATTCTACAAAGAAGTGATCATTGATGTCAAAGAGGGGGTTCGACAGGGTGATACCATTTCACCAAAACTCTTCAGCGCCACCCTCAGAGAACATCATGCGACAATTAGAATGGGAAGGAATGGGAGTGAAGATAGATGGTCGGCAACTACACCACCTCCGCTTCGCTGATGACATCGTTCTAATAACACCAAACATTAGCCAAGCGGCACAAATGCTGGCTGACTTTGACCGAGAATGTGGAAAGGTAGGTCTACAGCTGAATCTGAAGAAAACTATGTTCATGAAGAAATGAACTAGTTCCAGAGGCCCCATTCACTCTCAATGGAACAAACATCTCTGAATGCAGCAGTTATGTGTACCTAGGTCGAGAAGTCAACATGATGAGCGACCTAAAACCTGAGCTGCGCAGGAGGGAAGAGAGCGGCATGGAATGCCTTCAAAGGCATCGAAGAAATAGCTAAAAAGGACAAAGAACCTCCGGCTCCGGGCACATCTCTTTGACTCCACCGTTCTCCCTGCATTAACATACGCCTCAGAGACCTGGGCCCTACGAAGCAGGATGAGAATGCTATTCGGGTCTCCCAGAGAGGAATCGAAAGAGCTATGCTTGGAATATCACGCCTCACTCCAAGTGAGAGAAGGAATCCGGAGTTCTGACCTCCGTCGCTATTCCAGAATCAGGGGCGCTGTCTCGTTTGCCAAGGCATCGAAAATCAGATGGGCTGGACATGTAATGCGATTTGGAGACAACCGCTGGACTAGAGCCATTACCGACTGGATCCCACGGGATGTCAAAAGATCACGTGGCCGCCCACCTACAAGATGGTCAGACTTCCTTGTTAAGACCCTGAAGGAGCGGTTTGAGGCTCTTCATATTCCTGAATCAACCAGATGCCATTGGGCTACATTGGCGTGATAGGGTCCAATGGAAATGTTACTGGCGCCCGCTCGAGCAAATCGATGAATAACGAGTTCAAGTGATCAAGTGATTAGATCCATAAACCTTAATATCTAATTTAAACATCAATTGCATACATACTGTTGCATTGTGTGGCGTCTGAAGTTTGTTTGCTTCTTTTTGTGTTTTCATTCCTGTGCCGATTTTCCTTCTCTCCTTAGGATCATCGTGTTAGAGTCAGCAAAGAGTTGCTTGGAGATGATGTCTCTTGGAGCATAGGAAGAAAGCAATAGGGGCGCGATCCATTTTCCTGTCTTAAACTCAGTTGTCTTATTATCTGTACTTTTGAGAATCCAAAACTGTACTTTGACTAGTTTAGAAGTAGAAAGCTTTAAAAATATCTAATTATTATTGTCACTATTATCCTCTAAATCTTTAACCCCATGGAGCAATTTTTGAAGCATGAAAAGAGAATTAAAACAAAGCTGCCCCTTCCACTGCCCTTTACTTTGTTGCTGCTGTTGTTATCCATGGGGCTCACACACTTGGCTGTCGGCGCTCAGCGGAACCTCTGGGAGCTACCAGACCTGTGCTCTCTGAAAACTGGGCTCTGGGCTTTCGGCCTTCTGGCTGGAGTGCTGGCGGATCGCTCTCTCTGCTGGGCTGCAGCTTGTAGTCACAGTGTAGTCACAGCTGGTGACCTGAACTGCAAGCGCGCGGCGCTAGTCGTGGTGGGCTGGAATGACACGCCCTGCGTGTGACCCAGCTGTAGAATCTCAGGGGCCCGGGAGGGAACCAGCTGGGAGGGCCTGACAGGTTAGCTGCGTTGGCCAGTAGTGCCAGGAAGTTTGCTTTATGGCTCAGTCTGTAAGTCCTTCTTGAGTATTTTCAACTCTTCGAGCCATCTTATATTATAAAATGACCAAAAAAAAATTGTGGATCTAGCTTTTTTTTTTTTTTTTTTTTTTTTTTTTTTTTTTTTTTTTTCCTTTTTGGGTCACACTTGGTAATGCTCAGGGGTTTTTCAGGCTCTGCTCTCAGGAGTACCTCTGACTGACTGTATGGCGGTCTCAGGGGACCATATGGGATGCGGGGGGATAGAACCCGGGCTGGGCCGGCTGTGTGCAAACAAATGCCCTACCACGCTGGGCTGCTCGGCCTAGTTTAGCTTTTTAGTTACAAAAGTTTCAAGGAAAAGAGGAATCAAGCTGATCTGAGTCTGGTAGTTTCACGAAAATCAGATTTATGCTGCGGTACATGCGGTCAGATGTATAGGGTGGGAAATAAGGTTGGTAAGCAAATTTGCATAGAAGAGAGAGAAATCAAAATGTTAGTTATCAGTATACGAAAGCTGTTATATAACTATATATTGTTTCTCCTCCTTTTACTTGCTTTTCCTTATTTTCTTATCTTGATTCAAAATCATGTTTACCATGTATTCTTCCATTTCCTATAGAGATTAGCAGCAATGGACTTTTTGTCTACAGTAGATGTTTTCGTTTCTTTCTTTCTTTTTTTTTTCTTTTTTTTTTTTTGGCTTTTTGGGTCACACCCAGCGTCACTCGGCTCTGGCTCTGCACTCGAGAGGGTACTGGCGGTGCTCAGGGACCATATGGGATGCGGGGATCAAACCCAGGCTGACACAGGCCAGCAGATTGCAAGGCAAGCGCCACACCCACTGGGCTGTGGCTTTCGCCCCGTTACTGATTTCTTAACATGTTGGTAATGGATTTTTGAAATGCAAGCACTACTATTGATCATATGTTTTTGTGAAACTTCCGCTCTTTTGTACTTTTTTGAACTTTTCTGATTACGAAGTGTATAATTAACGTGACTTTCTATTGAAGAAAATGTCTTGTATACTCCAGTTAAGAAACATATTGTTCTAAGTATGCAGTTAAATTGTTTTTGCTTCATTTTGTTTTTGTTTTGGGTCTAACCTGCCTCCAGCAATTCTTAGGGGCTCTTGGCTCTGCACTCAGGAGTCACTCCTGACTGACTATATGGGTTGCTTTAGGAATTGAACACTGGGTTGGCTGCATGCAAGGCAAAGTGCCCCCCCCACCTGTACTGTCTCTCTGGAGCCCAGTATTGTCATTTCTGTGACGTTGTATTGTCATTACATTTTCTGTGTGTGTATTTTGATAACTTTTTATTTTAAGCACCTTGATTTGACAGTAGTGTTAATGAGAGGGTTTTATTGATTTAACATCCTCCAGGAACATAACTCCTTCCCTCTGTCACCCTTCATTCACTCTGCTACGGTAAGCTCAGGTCTATGGACCATGACTCAGGTCCCTCTTACCTTTGGCCATTTGTTATTACCTTGAGATGCTTCTTGCAGGCTTTTTATAAGATAGAAATCATTTCTTCTTTCTTTCTTTTTTTTTTTTTTTTTTTGCTTTTTTGATCACGGCAATGCTCAGGGTTTTCTCCTGGCTCTGCATTCAGGAATTACTCCAGCGGTGCTGAGACCATATAAGGATGGGGTTGAACCCTGGCCCAAACGGGCTTGACTGCGTCACAAGAGCAAATGTCCTACCTGACCTAAATGTGCTCGGCCCAGAAGATAGAAATCATTTCATATTTTCCTCTTCTAATTTAACTCAGCATATTCTCCGAATCACCATCTGTGTAGTGGCATTGCATGATTTATCTTTTTTTTTATCAGTAGTTGTATTGAACTTGTTGTATTCAGCACCATATTTTCTTTACACACTGATCTGTTTGTTAGTGGCGATTTGCATTTTATTTTTGTTTTGGCCATACCTCTAACCATGTTCAGGGCTTACTCCTGGCTCTGCACTCAGGAATTATTCCTGGCAGTACTTGGGGACCATATGGGATGCGGAAAATAGAACTTAAAGTCAAGCCATGTCAAGGCAAATATCCAACCTGCTGTATTAGCACTCCTGGCTTCCTGTAATGTGTGTGTCTTATTAAGTATACTTATAGATGTATGCCATTGGAATTACTCCCATCCCAACTTGGCGTGTGTGCTCTCTTTCTTCATTATACTTTATTCCTCATGAATCCCTATTATATTGCTTTTTACTAATATATATCCTAATATTTCATATATACTATACATACAAATATGTAATCTATTATATAATAAGTATCACTTCTTTAATATCATTTGTCTTTTGTGTTGTTCCAGGTTTGCTCGGCCCGGGCACCAGTAACATCTCCATACTGTCACATGCTAAAGTGTATTAAGGGCATCTGCTCGCTCCAGGAACATGAAATTAGCAAACCTTTCCTTCAAGTACTAGGAATGGGGTCTATAAGTATTACAGGTATTTGGCATATCAAAATACAAAATGGGTAGCTTAAGTATTTGTATAAATATATAATAAATATATAATATATATAATATTATGTAATATATATTAGTGAGCTGTATAATACTATAAATGAAGCAATATATATGATATGTTTATATAGTGTCACAGAAATATATTTCGTATATTTATTACATAGAATGCATTCTGGGAGATTAATTATTTTCTGTGTTCAGGTGTGACCCCTGGCAGAGCTTAGGAAATATGCCTGATGCTGGGGCATAAACTAGGCTCACAGTTCAGAAAGCACTGCTTGCAAGACAGTGCGCTACTCCCATTCAGCCCAAACATACTGATTATATGGCCTCTCATAGAAATGTTCGCAATGTATCAAAAGCTCCATGAAATAAGTATTAAATAACTTTCATGGGTGCCTGGAGCATCAGAGTCCTATAATCAATCTCATATAAGCTTTCTATGTATCCAATTTGTTTGAGAGTTGACATTAGTCAGTATATTTCCTCTGTGAATTCTCTTCAACTCTTTCAACTTTTTTTTTTTTTTTTTTTTTTTTTTTTTTTTGCTTTTTGGTCACCACATGGGCGCTCCAGGGGTACTCTGGCTTCTCCCAGGAATTACTCTGGCAGTTGCCCGAGAGGGGACCGCCTCAGGATGCTGGGGATCGAACCGGGCCGGCTGGGCCGGCGTGCAGGCTAAGCCTTCCCGCTGGGCTCTGTGTGCTCCAGCCCCAACTCTCTTTCAACCTTAAAACAAGCCTGTGCCTTTTCTGGTTTGCTTTTATTATTTTTATTTTTTTAGACCACCTGATGATGTTCAAGGGTTCCTCCTAAGCTCTGCATTCGGTAATTCCCTGTTGGTTCTGGGGTAGGGGATCAAATGGGATACTGCAGGGATTGGGGGTTCGAACCCAGGTGAGCAGCCGTGTGCAAAAGTAAACACCCTACCTGCTGTGCTTGCTCTGCTTTGCCCTGTGTCACTTGTTTTTTTAATTATACTTGACTAGCGTGGGACAAATTAGGTTGAAGGGCTGGCTGTAGGCACCTTTTGAGTAGGTGATCTTTCAGAAGAGACTTTTTAATTATAGGTAAGTTTCTTAAGAAGTTCAGAGGAGGAAAAAGTATTAATAGTTTTCAAAGGTTTTATTTATATTTGAATAGTACATGTACAGTTATTCTGATATCTTAATCACTCAAAAATGTGCCCTTATTATTTGAGAGATGAAATATATTCTTCATGTCCTTTTGATGGTAATTGTTCTACCGAAGTAGTGAAGTATTAAAGTTGTGAATTCTGGTATATTTTGTTTCCGTAAACAGTCTTAGCTGATGTTGTAACCACAAATATAAACCAAAAGGAGTTCAGGGACTTAAGTACATTGTGTTTCCATCAACTTTCTGGTAATAAAACTACCCTCAGGTTTATGTCCCTTTGCTATCTTCCCATCTCGCTGAGGACACTTTCTTATGTTCTTGTACAACAAAATGTTCCAGGCTCATTTTTACTTTTGTTGTGATGTTGTCCATTTCTACAGTGATCCATGGTCATATAATGAGCAATTCTATTTACATAGTAAAGTGACTAAGGAGGGTTGTTCATTGCTAGTGAGGAGGTGTGTTGCTTCTGGACTATTTCAGATGGTAGAGCTGGAGTGGGGGTGTTGCAGGACACCTAAAAAGCCTAGGCCTCTGCATCTGCCCTTGGATTGCCTCCCGCAGGTCACTTCATAGATAGGGGGTAGTCACAGATGTGGCAGTCTTATCTGACCATGTATTCTGTACTGGCTGGTATAAATATTCTCTCATGCTACCACAATCATCGTGGGACTAGCTAGATTTTACCAGCTATTTGCCTGGCCACGTTGGATCTCTAAGTAATTAGACCAGAGAAATGCTGTTTGCCTCCAAGCAAGCAGCTGGCTCCTGATAACTCAAAAAGCAACTAAAATACAAAACTACCGTGAAGTAGACTAGACTCTTGTGAAGGCTTGGGAGAATATTTAACTGGCATTAGTATTAGTCTTTGGTACAGAGACATGCCATCTAAGAAACCCCTCTCTCTACCCTATAAAGGCAATTCCAGGCAGATCCTAGTTAAAGATATTAGGTGAGGTGCTGGGAGATATTACCTGAGGGCATTGATCCTTCCTGCAAGGGAAGTTGCATTTTAGTTTATAGCTTCTCCCAGCTCTGCTAGGGAGGTTCTTTTAATTAGCTCTGGGTCCTTGTAAACAGATGGTCTCCTGAAGTTGCTACATTCTATAAAGCTATTTTCCTGTTTTCATTCTAGATAGCCCAGCCAGTCTGGGCTGGGCTAGGAGCGGATTTCTAGCTATGAAATAAGCTGCAAGTAGGAAAAGCTCTCTCTTTTCCCCTTTTGCCATTTGGCTTCCCTTGGCTGTTTTGCTTCTCGGTCCCTCTCCATTCTTGTGGAGCCTCAACACCGTGGTGGCAGCCATCTTGACCTACACCTGGCTGGGACCTAGCTGGGGAACCCAGAGTCCGGAGAGGTTTTCCCACTCTTGGATTGTATATTGGAACCTGTTGATAGTAAAAGCCCTTTTAAAACTGCATTTCGGATTCCTGAGTCTTCATCATCCCGACTGGCCGGAGGTGTAAGGACTCACTTCACCGGCACTGTCCGAGGGACAGCGGCGCTCCCGATAGGGAGCATTAACTACCCCCAATCACAATAAAAATAATAATAACTAATAAATATTTAGAGATGGAGGAGTCCTGTCCTCTGTCGCTATACCAGAATCCAGGGGGCGCTGTCTCTTTTCCCAAGGCATCCCGAAAATCAGATGGGCTGGACATGTAATGCAATTTGGAGACAACCACTGGACTAGAGCCATTACAGACTGGATTACGCAGGGATCAGAAGATCACGTGAAGCGCCAGCCACAAGATGGTCAAACTTCCTTATGCAAAGACCCTGAAGAGACGGTTGAAGGCTCTTCATATTCTGAATCAACCAGATGCCATTGGGCTACATTGACACGTGATGAGATCCAATGAAATGTTACTAGGCGCCCGCTAGAGAACAAAATCGATGAATAAACGAGATTCAATTGATCAAGTGATCAATAAATATTTATTAGAAAATAAAATATTATTTAATAAAAATAATAATAATAACTACCCCCAGTCACATTAATCATGTTTGCTATAGTAATTATAACTTTTTGTATATTGATATCATAAACTTTGATCCTGGCAACTAGGTAAACTTTAATGCAAAAATTAAAAGAAATTATTAAACAATCTTGAGTTCAGATATCTGGGTTTGTTCAAGATAGGTGTAATTCTAATGCATTTCCCACACTTCTTCCCTCCATATGCCCCACCCACCCCAATTATACTTTTTTGTTGCTGCTACTGTTTCTGCAGTGACTGGAGGTTACACATTTGCTTTTTGTAATCACTTCTTTAAAGTTGTGGTGCTTTCTAGGGGGCTACATGCTTTTGGTACAGTGTTCACACACACTTGGTTGTGGTGCCAGAGATCCTGGGCAGCAAGAGCAAGTGGCATCACACTTTCCGACATGGATGGAGTCCAGGGTGTAATTTGAGGCCTCAAGGGCCTCACTTGCAGGAAGTAGATTACTCTCTCTCTCTCTCTTTTTTTTTCTTTTTTTTGAATTCCCTGGCCCCTTGCTCGAGGTGCTCTGACTCTGCACTCAGGAATTAATCCTGGCGGTGCTCGTGGGGACCCATATATGGGATGCGAGGATGAACCGGGCCGGCATGTTTGGCCTTCTGCAGTATAAGCAGCCCTACCCGCTGAGCATCTCTCTGACCCAAGTGCTCTCTTTTAAAAACACAGCTGCATTCCTTCCCCTTCTCTGTTTGTCTTCGCTCTCTCCAGCAGAGAGAAGCTTGACTTTCAGCATAATCACTGCATTTGTTCTCTTGTCCAGTGGGACAGTGCATAGTATGTTGATTTCAGAATTGCTATAACTTTAGATCCTGTGGCAGAATTCAGAGCAGCATCTGCCCCCCCAGCCTGATTCTGTGCCTCTCTCCTTGAATATGACCGACAATCATGAGTAAAGAGATACTTGCTTCGGGAGTAAGATGCTTGCTTGTACATGAGTCGACCCAGGTTTGATAATTGGCTTCTCAGTGGTCCCCAGACTCAGGAGAGATCATGGCAGAACCAGGAGTAAGCCCTAAGTATAAAGGAGCTTACTTATGCTTAGGAGGTCAGGTGATACAATTGCCACCGGACCTCAGAGAAAGATTAAAAAGCAAAAGAAAAAGCAAGATTATCTCTAATGGATCCAGTCACGATCATGAACCCTTAAAAAGGAATTGGCTTTCTGCCCAAAGATTTAAAGTGGGGAGGGGTTTGACTTGAGGAGACTTTCCCTGGTGCCTGACTTTTTGTTGAAGATAGAAACAGACCTTGAACAATGAGTTGGGTCTAAAGCTAAGTAGATTCTCAAGCCAGTGTTGAAGAATACAGCCTGGCTTCTTCTCACTGTTTATAGGCCTTTTTGAGAGCAATCATCGCCAAAGGAACAGGACTGAGTGATTTGTTCAATTGAGCCTATGCAGATGGCAAAAAAATCGAAATGAAGAAATTGTTTCTGGAAGTGTGCCACAGAGAAAAACCAAAGTGTGTTTGTCCTTTGGCAAAGACCTAGGAAAGGTCAGGTCGAACCATTCTGTTATACTGAAGGTTTTGGAGAAATTAAGCATTTGCTTACATATCATAATCTAGCCAGCTGAGCGCTTGGAAGATACCCTAACCACCATTTCACAGTGGAACACTAGGTAAAGAATATGTTGCTTTATGTAAGATTACCAGCAGGACTTTTGTATAGGGAATATTAGCAGGTCTAATTCAACTTTTGAGAAAGAATTCTCATTGGCTGGAAACTCTGAAGGTGGAGGAATCTGGTTGGCAAGGAGTGCACAGCTTCCAAGTGCTGAGGAGCCATCTCCGGCTGACAGACCCTGAAACGAGGCAGCTCCACTATCAAGGAACCTGATCCCACCACCTGTAACCTGAGTGAGCTCGGTTTCAAGCCCTAGAGCCTGGAGAAGGAATGCAGCTCTGCCGGAGACACTGAGGCACACTCTGAGCTGTAGTGTGGCATGGCCGGGCGTGACACCTACAGAACTGTTGGCTTAACGCCCGCGTTTGTGGTGATTCGTTCTGCAACTGTGGAAAGCTAATGTAGTGAAAAAGAGCAAGTGGACTCGGTGGTACAATCTCTGAGGAAGGAGAGAGGGAACTATGGAGAGGGTGGAGAGCATTGAATAGAGGGTGCACATTTTACAGACCCAGTTGATTCAAGGCACCCACCAGGAGTAGTTCCACAGTGCAGCAGAGCAGGAGTAGGTCCTGAGTGCAGAGCCAGGAGTAGATTATCAGCACCTCTGGATGTATCCCTCCACCCTTAACAAAAAAAAGAAGCAGTGAATGTTGGGTTTGAGTGGGAGGAAGGGCTATGTGTGGGATTGGGAGACTAAAGTGGGCCTGTAGGCAGATGTTGGAGCTTAGTGACACTTAGAAAGGAAAATGGGAAGCGTTACCGTCTAAGGTGCATTGCCTGTAATAGTTAGAGGAAATGTTGGGAGAGGAATTTTTCAGTAGATGTTTTAAGACACCAGATGGCCATTAAGGATTGTGACAGAAGAAAAATTACTTAAAGAATTTTAAGGAGCAGAAAGAGCTCTAAATATAGATTGCAAGAGATAATCATTACATATAGACATACAATATTCTAGAGTATTATTCAGGAGTTGTGTGTTTTTATTCTTAAATATGTAATTCCACTGTAAAGGGCAGTGAATTGTTTAGGAAGGACAAAGTTGTTTGTTTAAGAGTAGAGCTAAAGGGTACATCAGGGGATTCACGAAGATGGTTGAGTTTAGAATGCCAGAAAAGGAAAAGCCAAGTAGGAGATTTGATTGGTACATCTGGAGTCTACGACTATTATCAGGTGATAAATTAATTGGAAGTGCATGACAACAGAAGTAGATATTCATGTCATGGCAGAATTCTCTGTGCTTGGGTTGTCAGAAAATATCTTGGAAGAGTTCATTGGCATTGACAGCTGGGTGAGATTATGTTCAAGTGGATTTTAAAATTGTTCAGGAATTAGCAAAACTGACTTCAGTGTTCCGATTCATAGAAGAAAATGACTAGAATTTGGTAGATTGCAATGGGGAAATGATGGCCTATGGACCCAAATCATCCTATTTTTATTAAATGAAAATTTATCGAGACACAACTATTCATTTAGCTTTTGTGCTACTGTGAGAGGTGAGTAGTTAAACCTTGAGATCATGGTCTGGCTTGAAGCCCAGATACTTACTACTCGTCCCACTTTGAGTTTGCTTAGAGCTATGTAGATACTTTATACAGCAAAATGTATTCATTACAAAACCTGTTGATAATTAAAACAGGCAGGTGATACATGAAGAAGCCTAATACTTGAACTCTGATTCGAGGAGAAACTTTGAGATCTTATGCATGCATGCCCATTGCTCTGTTCGTCATCCTTTGGAGAATTTACCTCTCTGAATCAGCCCACTGTGCTAAATATGTCAGCTTTTGTTTGGGCCCACGGGACTTCCCCTCATTCAGCGGCTATCAGTAGTATTCATTTGCAGTGGACAGCAGCGTTTTTTGCCAGCTTTATCATGGGGCAGCCACAAGACCTTGTACAGTCCAGTGTACTTCTCTACGTATTCTTTCTTGACTTCCTTCTCAGGGAACCTCCTTCCCCTTCCCATTCCTCCTCTCGATCTCTGTGTAACTGTGTGTGTGTGTGTGTGTGTGTGTGTGTGTGTGTGTGTGTGTGTACATGCACAGAAAACCAGCCAGTCCCGGGGACCAATACTCTTTTCTTGCCCATCAGCATGTTATAAGGAGCCCGATAAATGATGCTTTGACTTAGGCTGGATTCAGTTTGAACCGTTATCAAGAGAGAGTTCCCCCATGCTGAATAGCATTCTCCTCTGTTGGGTAAAGGAGGGAGAAACAGGTTTGTTCGACAAAAATATCCGAGCAATAGCTATTCTTTAGTAGATCACTCTGAGTTTCCCGCTGTTTAGATCTGTATAAGAATCCTTAGTTGAACTTCATTTTTATGTCTAATTTTTTGGTGCTGTTTTAATAAAAAGTACTTAACATTCCATTTACTTGCTTGTCATGCGCCTGCCTTTACTAACCAAAAACAGCATTAAGTCTCTGGATTTTTTTTTTTTTCCAACCTACTGTTTGTGTTCATATTCTGGTTGCGCACTCAGCATGAGACCAGATGTTCTTTATATCTTAAAGTCCCTCCACCTGGGACCATTTTCTTGGTCCTTTATAAAGTAGCCTTTGTTTAAAGATACTGCATTTTAAGCATAGAAACGGTGATTGTAGCGAAAGACCTGCTTTGGGGTGTCTGCCTGCAAGACCTCTTGTATTCATGTGAGATCAGAGGAGAGTTGGTGAGCACATGTCTTTGCTGTGACTCACCGCGTTCTTTTTGTTGTGTTGTTTGAGGAGTTTGGTGTGTGTGGGGGGTTATCCAGGTTGTATACATGAGGTTGTGATGGTTGTAGATGTGGTCGGGTGCTCACTATAGTTTGACTCTACGGTTGTAGCGCCTTACATCACGCTTGCTCACGCAGAGGTCCAAGGCGGTGAACTAGTCTGTAGTACACGCTATATGGAAGGCCTTGGTTGTCATGCGTAGCGGTATACTGCACCGCTTAGAGTGGATGCTAGTGGAAACTCTGGACTTTGGATGCGGTGATTCGTCTGGTGTAAGCTCAGAACACCAACAAATGCATCCTGTGATGGAGGACCTTGATGTGGGGAGACTCACCATGAGGGGGGACCTGTGGGAGTCACATTACCTGCCCCCCACAGTCTTGCTTCTCAACTAAAATGGCGCGAAAAACGTCTTTCAACTCGGTAATCTCTCTATTTCTTGGCCACTCCCCTATCTCTCTCTCTCTATCTCTCCACCTTTTGAGGAACAGTTAAAGAGCATTTCATGGAGAAAGTATTCATGGAGAGAGTGCGCAGTTATAGGAGCATTTGCTTTGCTCTCACAGCCAGCCCAGATGATCCTTGCATTTCATTAGTTCCCCAGCATCACACCTGGTTTGACCCAAAAGCTTGGGGAGGAAAAATGTTCATAACATTTCATACACCAGGCTGTTGGGGAGAATTCAATTTCTCTACATCCTTCTTCTCAGATTAATTTTCTGTTTATTACTATGGTCGTGGTGTGTATCACTGTATCACTGTTTTCCTGCAAATCATTGAGTTGCTGAGCTTAGAGCACCATTTACATCCATATGTTTCTGTGACTCTTTAGTTCTTATTTCTTCCAGTATTACATTACTACACCATCTCATGTCTCATGCAAGTAGAGCCCAAGGGCACCTGTCTTGCTCAAGAAATAAAAGAGCCTCAAACCATTACATCAGGTCATGAGAATGAGGGTCTATAATTGTTACTGGTATTTGGGTATATCAAAATACATGGGGTAGCTTACCGAGGCTCTACCGTGCGGGTAAGCTACCCTTGTAGTCATCTCTAAAATCAGTATTTACTTGATGAACTCATAGCGTATGTCGAGTGGTGCTGAGGCTGATTCTGCTGGGTGAGTTCTGACGAATTGGATGTAGCCGGAAAATGGAGGCCCTCATGGAGTAGAGGTAATCAAATTTAGATGCGATTTTTGCTTTAGAAACAGATTATTTTTAGAGACTAGCTAGAATACTCCTAAAGTATTCATTTTTTTAGTTACCATCATTTTATTTGTTAATTCACTTATTAATTAATTAATCAATTTATTTATTTATTTTTTTTTGCTTTTGGAATTCACACCTGGTGATGCTCGAGAGGTTTTGCTCCTAAATCTTTTATAAAATTTTTATTATACCGTGAGACATACAATTACAGGGTGTTGACGATGGTGGTTCTTGGTAATACAGTATTTCGTACCCATCACCTCCAGCATATATTTCATCACCTATGCTTAACACCCCATCCCCTCCATAACGACCTCAGGCTGCCATAATAGCAAGTAGCCCGTTTCCTCTCTCTCTCTCTCTCTCTGTCTCTCACTCTCTCTTCCTTTCTTTTTTTTTGTTTTTTTTTGGTCATACCAGCCAATGCTCAGGGTTACTCCTGGCTCTGCACCCAGAAAGTACTCTGCTGGTGCTCAGGGGACCATATGGGATGCTGGGGATCGAACCCGGGCCGCGCATGGGCGGCCTGCGTGCACGGCAAACTCCCTACCCTCTGGGCTATCGCTCCGGCCCCTCCCTCTTCTTTTGCATGTTATGGCTAGCCCCAGATATTTGAGCTTATCTAAAGTACTTCATTTTTTAAAACATTTTATTATACCACCGTGAGATATACAATTACAACGTTGTTCATGTTTGGAGGTTTCAGTCACATAGTGTTCCAGCACCTGCCCTCCACCAGTGCCCATTTCCCACCACCAATGTCCCCAATTCCCCCCCTCCCATAGCCTGCCTAAATGGCAGGTTCTTTATCTCTTTTCTTTCTCCTCTCTCTCTCCCTTCCTTCTCCTACACATTGTGGGTTGCACTACATACACTTAGAAGCCATCATGTGCATTTTTTTTGCCTTGTATTTAATGCTCAGTTCTATGGTTGGTATCAGCCCTTTTCGACATTTATTCTACACATGTTCCCTTCTCTGTCTTACTAACCTCTGACTCCCCTCATGTTTTGTAATTTCCACTTTTGTAAGACCACCTGATATATTTATGTCATGCAAATATATGCAGTCATTCTATGTCTCCCTCTTTCCTTCTGACTAATTTCACCCAACATGATCCTTTCCATGTCCATCCATTTCATAGGCAAATTTCATAACTTCATTTTTCCTAACAGCTGCATAGTATTCCATTGTGTAGATGTACCTACAGTTTCTTTATCCAGTCATGAGTTCTCGGGCATACTGGTTGTTTCCAGGTTCTGGCTATTGTGAATGGTGCTGCTATGAAAATAAAAGTGCGGATTGTGTTTCCACTGTGTGTTTTTAGACTTCCCAGGGTCTATTCCCAGGAGTGGAATGGCTGGGTCAAAAGGAAAAGTATTCATTTTTGATTTAATTTCAGACCTTAGAACAACAGCCTGTAGAGCTTTTTCAATTTTAGTTCAGTTCACTCACTTGCTAACATTTACCCCATTGCTTTATTTTTTTTCCTCAGCCCTTCCTTCCTCCCTCCCTCATTAACAAAAACCCTCTTCCTCTCCCTCTCCTCTGTATATATGGACCTTTCTGTCCCATTTATACACCCTCACTAAGATAGGTTTGTGTTCACCTAATTTCTGAAAATAGAGTTGCGATTCCTTGCTCTTTTTCGTTCTTATTGGAAGCGTATTACTCGCTTCACAATATTCAGTTGTGGGTTTGTTTGTTGGTGGGCGGGTCAAACTCTGCTTTGTGCTAGGTCTTACACTTCTGGCGCTTGTGCTCAGGGTCGCCTGAGTGGGGCCTAGGGGCCTCCGGTGGTGCACATAGACGGAACCAGGTTGGCTGCATGACAAGGCAAGCGCGTGCCAGCCTCTCCTGTAATCTCTGGCCCCCCCAGCATGTCATCACGTAACTGTGAGCTGGATGTTGATAAACTTTGACACTGTGTTTCACCAGCGGCTTCAGTCATCCGCTGTGTAACTGTTTTCTGCTGTGGCTCCCTTTAATTGGTAAGATTTGTTCTTCCTTTCCTCCCATTGACATTTTTGAAGATTTTTCATAATCCAGTTACTTATGAAAATGTAGAATTTTGTTTTTTCCTAGTTTTCCCTCATAATTAGAGTCAGGGTAGGAATTTCTGGAAGGCCTATCACAGAGATTGTCAGTTTATCCTGGGATTGGTGATATAAGGATTGGATCACCTACTCAAAGAGCGTGTCTATCAGATTTTTATACTAAAGGTTACTATTTTCTTTTTTGTAATAACAAAATAAAATAATTCTAGGATGGATTTCGAGGACTCCTGTAAATAAGCGTGTTCATGCCCAGATTTTTCTTGGTAAAGTATCCTCGACAATTCTTGCTTGAATCAATTATCACTTTTGTAATTGCAAAATTGGTGATTTTTTTCCCCTAATTCTACTCTTCAGTTTTTGTTTATTAATTAGCCTTCCACTATAAGAGATGTTATTTATTTGTTTATTGTATTAATATGTACTTAGTTGTTCGATTTGGTAGATTTTTATTTTTTTCCCTTTTGGGTCAAACCATGCTCAGGAGTTACTTCTGGCTCTGCACTCAAAATTACTTCTTGGTACGGGGACCATATGGGATGCCGAGGATTGAATCCAGGTTGGCCTTGTACTTGACCCAAGCATCTTACCTGCTGTGCTATCGCACCAGTCCTGTCAATTAGTCTCTATTCCATAGTAGAGTTCATTATTTTGCTGTGCTAACTCTCCTGGGTTAGCCAGTGGGTGTACTTCAACC
>JAJIBD010027909.1:0-29026 GCA_021461705.1 Cryptotis parvus
TCGCAAAGCCCCCAACAGTAGTAACAGCATTGTCATTCACACAGATGGAAAGTCCACTCATGTCACCTGCGTCTTTGATTCAGCCTCTGGCCAGCCCACTGCCTCCCGACCCAGTCACAATCTCAGAGCACCTTACCTTCTACGTCTGAGGCAAATCAAAGTCCCTCTACCATGATGACCACTATTTACTATCCACCACCTACTAGACCACCATCTACTGTGGAAGCCATCAAAACCACGGTGGAACATGAAGCTAAATAGAAGATTATTGATGTTTTGAGTCCTCAGACTACTGCAAAGCAAACCAACATCCGCTCTCTGACAAAGCCTTGTCCACAGTGTTCTCTTCTTCCCTGCCAAGAGATTCCAAAGTATTTGGCTTCATGAGATCTTGTCTCTCTTGCTCAATTACTTGTTGAATTCCCACATGGTAATGACTCAGTGTTGAGCCTTCCAATATCCAAATAACTGGAAAAGAAAAGTTTCAATGAAGTCTAACATATCCAGTCTGGGGTCTAGGAGTTTTCTTTGCCTCCCTCCCCCCAAACAACTTGATTTATCACTAATAAGAATTTCAACTGCTAAAGTCTCCCAGCTCAATCCTCGACTTAGCTCTCTATATATTGGTTCTTTTCATTGTAGGGTCCTAAGCCATGCTAAAGATGTTCAAGTGTGCTACCTGGAAATCCTGGTTCTCAGCCAGTTGAGCCTACAGGTCAATTCAAGGGCCTGAGGATGTGTCTCTATTGAGGTCTGTGGCTCTGGAGAAGATGATGTGCGTTCCCCCCCCCACAACGGTATTCAGGGAAGCCTCCAAAGACATGTTCAGAGTGGGAGCCTCCAGGGCTTTACCCTGCAATGCTTGGGGTACAAATGGTAGAACATGGTGCTGGGCTGTCTTCATCAAGGGCATGTGCCTTAATCCCTATGCTTTTTCTCAGAGTACTCTGTGGAATTATTAAGTCAGTGCTTAATACCTTGTTGATTATTTCCAAATCTCACATAATTGATTATTTTCAGCAATTGGAAATATTCAATTAATGTGGAGCACAAAATATTGAGGCTGGGAATAGGACTATAGGATATTTGCTTTCCATATGTGAGATTTTGGGTTCAATCCCTGATATCACAAAAAGTTGGCATAAATTATTATAACTATAATATAATTCTTCATACTAGAGAATTCATAAATGAGGTCAAGGTTAAGATAACCAAGGAAGATTTCAGAGAACAACTGGAAGTTGTTAAAGGGTGAAGGTTAGATTTAAGCAAAGATCACTTGATCACTTGACTTCCCGTTGATCATCGATTTGCTCGAGTGGGACCAATAACATCTCAATACATCCTGTCACATCTAGATAGCCCAAGGGCACCTGCCTGCTCCAGGAACATAAGGAGCCTCAAAACCATTCCATCAGTCATGGGAACGAGGGTCTATAATGAGATCTATTTGGCATATGCCAAATACCAGTAACAAGCAGAGATACTAAAATAAAAATGAGATAAAAATTTTTAATATGAAACTACACTCAGAAACACACAACATATAATAAGAGATGGGTTTTACATATATGTAATTTTCACTAAGAATGTCATTAATACTTTTCATAGATTGATTTTTTCCCCAGACTCTAAACTCCTGGTAAAAAATTGTTCTTATTTGGGGGAAGGTGGCAGTTTGAGTCATACCTGGCAGTATGGGTTAGTCTTTGCTCTGTGCTCAAGAGTGATTCCTGAAGTGCTCTGGAGAATATGTGATGCTGGTGACTTGAATTAGGGTCAGCTATCTTCAACGCAGGTGACTTATCCCCTATATTGGACTATCCCCTATTCTAGCCCCGTACTGGACTTTTACGTTGTTTTATTTTCACACTACAGCTTTTAGTGCACATTGTTTTTAATGCACTCTGATTCTTATTCAAGATCACTTACATTCTGAATGTTTAATGCTCATAAGAAGGATGTGTACATTAAATCTATAAGACAAAAGACTTTATGCAACCTGATCATTTCAACTAATCTCCAATCACTGTGAAATGGAGGATAGCCAAAGAGATGGGAAAGTCTTAGTGAAACTTAGACCCAGAGAGTTGACAATGGAGCCTGAACATCAGCTTAGAACTTTCTAATTTTTCTTTGTACATAGAGGTTATAAAGGTGTTTTTGTCTGTTCTGGTTATTTGAAGACATTTCCTAAAGAAAAATATTTTTCTTCTCTAAAATTCAAGATTAATTTTCTATGGTAAGAATAGAACACTCATGAGTTGTGGACTCTACTCAAAGAGTTGGAGCACACCCTTTGTATGAGTAGACTTGATCCCTGACACTACATAGTACCTAATGTGTTTTTGGGAATAAACCTCAAGCACTGAGCTTGAGGTGGTATGCCCCTTTGGTTACATTTGAAAACATAAGGTATATGGAGGTAGCAGGAAGCAAGGAAGAAAAGCAGGACCTACCAGTAGCAGACAGTAAGCAAGAGTAACCATGACTCAGTTATCTGGTTGATATATTAAGTAAAGAGTCTTCATTGAAGAAAGACGCAAAGGCCAATACAGCTATATAGGACCCATAGTGATTTATCCTGTTATAATAACATAGGTAATCATATTATTTTGAGGCTGACCATTTGAATGCACTGTATAAGAAATTGTCAATATATCCCCACAGACCACACATCGTGCCCACACACTTGTTATCATATGCCTATACTTAATTCTATGAAATGTGATGGGATACCTGGTACATCAGTATACCACGCTGTGAGATAACGCCTGGCTGCTTTGCAGCTGTGAGCCACGGGGAGAGCCAGCAGAAGCTCTTCCCTGTGTCTATATCCCTGGATCATGACCGACTGCATTGGCAGCACTTCGGGCCTTCCAGAGGGGTCCGAAGTTAGGGGAGGGGGCCCCAGCTCCAGGTCGACGGAAGACCAGGCACACATTCTTTTGATCTCTCATTATCTAATTTTTATATAAATCATGTGACAGATCACATATTTAAGTTTTGGTAAGTCAAAGAGGATTGACATTAGACCAAATCTCTCTTTTTACTATAATGATATAAAACCGAAAATTAATGATCAGAGGCAAAGTGGAAAAGTTACTAATCTGGGGAAACTAAGTAATGCACTATGAACAAGCAAGATATTACTATGAGCAATTACAAGCCAACATATAGGATGATTTAGAAGAATTTATAAACCCTTAGAAACATAATTTATCAGAAATAAATATGAAGAATCTAAAGTCTGAAAATACCAATTACAGGTATTTTATTAATAATAAGTAAAAATTATTTATCAAAAACTTCTCAACATAAAAAAATCACTAGACAACATAGTTTCACTGATCAAGTCTATCAAGTATTTAAATGTGAATTAATGCCAATACTTGTTAGAATTTTCCAGTTGTATTCAGAGTATATTCCCAATTTATAAGCCCCATTACACAGTACAATAACACTTTTGTGATATAGCATAATAAAAGATCATATTCCATGTTCAAGCAAAATATTTTTCCTTGGTAGGAAAGAAGACTACCAACAAAATGAAAAGGCAAGATTCAGGATGAGAGAAAAACAGGACCAGAGCTATAGTGCAGTGGGAGGGTACTTTCCTTGCATGCAGCCAACCTGAGTTCAATCCCCTGTACCTGTGAGCCTGCCAGAAGTGATCCCTGAGTGCAGAGCCAGAAGCAAGCCCTGAGCACCACTGGGTGTACCCTCAAAAAAGACAAAAAGGAAAAAATCAAAGGATGGTAGAAAAACTGCAAATCGTATGCATGGTAAGGAGTTAATATCCAAAATACATAAAGAGCTAATACTACTCAATAGAAAAAAAACAAACAAAACATTCCAAACAAACAATCCTGGATAGACCCTTCCTAGAGAAGACAATGGAGGTTAACAGGTATATGACCGGTGTCCTTGTCACTAATAATTATTAACTCACTAGGCATAGGTGATGTGCCCCACACCACTAATCATAAAGACTGTGAATCACACCACAGAAAGATTTGATCTCATGAGTGTTAGAACAGCAATTGATAAGCAATTGGTAAGATACGGCACACGTTGGAGAAGAGGGAACCCCGTGCACTATTAGAGCGCAATGCAGTGCCTTACAGATTTGATGGAAAACAGGTCAGAGCCTCTGCCAAAAATTAAAAATAGAGTTATCATATGATCCAGCAATCCCATTTCTGGATATTTATCTTGAGAAATGGAAACAGTGATTTGAAAATCTCTCTGTAACATCATGTTCATTGCAGCACTCATCACAGTCTAGCCGGTATGTAGAAACAACTCTAGGGGTCCATTGATGAACGAATGCATGAAGAAAATGTGGTACATAGACAAAATGGAATTGTTCAACTGCAGAAAGGGAGTAAATATTGCCATTGGTGACACTATAAATGGCCCTGACACATTATGTTTTCTGAAACAAGTTCACAGACAAATGATCACACTTCTATGTGAAAATCTAAAAACAAAAGCAAAAAAAAAAAAGAAAAAAGACTGAGAGTTGCTAGAGGTAAGGGTTTGTGCGGAATGGGTGATGGGGCTGACTAGGTGCGGCTCCCAGTTATAAATGCACAGGGATGTGGGTTCCTGTGTGCTGCCTGATGCTTACAGTGCTGCGCTGCATATTGAAAGCTTTTAAGACAGTATATTTTTAAAGTCATCAGTAGAAGAAAAATAAACTGAAATTATGAATCGTGATGGATGCTAACAGACCTGTTTTGACCATTTTTAAGATAGAAAAATATCAAATCATTAAGATAATCATTTTGATGAGAATTCATGTCATCTTTTCCAGCAACAGAATGTGTTTAAGGTGTGGTTTAATGTGGCAGACCTAGGGCCGCGCTCTGCCTGGAGCCTCCGAATCACTCGTAGATAAGGGAGAGCTAAAGTGGCAGTACCGACCATGAGCGTACTAGCGGATAAAACTCCCATGCACCACAATCATCGTGGACAGCAGACTTACCAGCATTTAGCCTGGCCACGTAGGACACCTAGTAATTAGACCGAGAGAAATGCTGTTTGCTTCCAAGCAAACAAGCACGGCCCCTGATATACTCAAAGCAACTAAAATATAAAACACAAGAGTAGAGAGACTTGGAAGGCTTGAGAAAATTAACTGGCATTGGTGGTCTTTGGACAGAGACATGCCATCTCAGAAACCCCCTCTCTACACTACAAGGCATTCCCAGCAGATTTCGCTCAAAACATTAGCACAGTAAAGGCCCTAGTGAGGTGAGGGAGGGATTACCTAGGGCATTGGACCCTCCCTGCTTACCATAACAGTGCGAGGAAGGTCGAGTACAGGATATAAACTAGCTGGTTCCCGCTCTCCCTTCCTTCTTCCTTGTGGGATCTCTCTCCCGGGCGCTCATTCCCCTTGAAGCTTACACGTGGGGTCGCCATCTTGGCCTACACGGGCTGGGGTCTAGCCTGGAATCCTAAGCATCAGGTTTTCCTTGCGATTGATGCCTGAACCTGTGATAAGTAAAGCCTTTTAAAACTGCATGGGATTCCGAGTTTTCATCCGCCTCGCCGGCTCGGAGGTAGAAGAGAACCGCCCCGGCACTGCGGGGACCCGGAGCGCCCGACAGTTTAATAAAAAATACCATAAGCACAGATGCTTCTTTATTCATTGTATTTGTTTCTAATTTGCAGGTGATGTGGAATTGTGTAGATCGTCATTTGCTACTTACTACACAATAAACTTCCTTGTCACTATGACAAAGTTCAGCTGTTAATAATTGATTCTCATAAATGAAAATTTAGTTATAGAAAAATAGAAACATTTCTTTCTTCTACATATTCAAAGATTAAGAGAATGATCAAGTATTAGGTAAAGCAAGCTTAAGGTCATCGGTTCCTCTATATAATTCCTCCAATTCTCACTATCTGAAATATATTTCATGGTGCAACAAGGTTGCTTGTATGTTAGTCTATACTCTAACCAGAAAAAAAAAGAAGAAGAATTTAATCCTTTCCTTTAAGAAACTTCTCAGAAGTCACACATGACAATTTTATTATCTCTCATTGCCAGAAATTGATCATAAGTCACACCTAGCTATATGAAAGTCCATAATAATTATTCTGGATGTTTGTATCACCATTAAAATTGGGAGAGGTATTTAGAAAGAAAAAAAATTTAACTTGTGTATTAGAAACATCCCAGATTCTGATATAATTATGTCCAAAAGATTTTAGAAAAACCATTTCACTCCAAATTATATTTTTTTGGGGAAAATGTTTATCATTTTATTTTTATGTTAAGACTTTTTAAAATATTAGGGTGCCCTTATTTACATAGTTGAGTTTGAACAATATTCACTCCCAATTCCACTACCAGTGTTGACTTCCCTCCACCCCCGTCCCCACATTCCCTCCCTCCCCCAGCCTGCCTCCTCAACAGACACACCTTTATGTTTAGTAGCTGTAGTTTAGATTTAATGCTTACAGAATCTTTGGTAATATATACATAGAGTTTAGATGTATACATAGGCCACCTCTACACCATTGATGTTCCTAAGGCCCCCACCTCCAATTCATCTCTTCGCACGTAGTCCCCGCCTACCTTCCTACCCCCAGTTTCTTTCCTTCTCTGTTCATCACAGATGTCCATCACATCCATCACATTATATAATCTAGGATCAAGGGTAATATGGGAATCCCCCTTTGATACTTTGCTTTCCTGTCTCCTGTTACTTATATACCACAGATAAGAGATACCACTCTGTTTTGTTCTTTTGATTTACATCAGACAAGTTGCAGGAATTGCATTACATCATTATTTGCAGCTGCAGAGTACTCCGTTGTGTGCAAACACCATACTTTTCATTTTCCACTCATCTGTTGTTGGACACGGACATTGATTACATATCCTATTTATTGTGCTGAGAGCTTCAATCAATAATAGTTTGCATGCAGCCCTTTGAGTGAATGCTCTGTGTTTCGGGAGTTGAAGCCAAGAAGTGGAATTTCTGGATCCTGTGGCAGCCCTACTCTTACCTTCCTGAGAAACCGCCATATTTTTTTCCACATGGATTGAACCAAGAACATTCCTACCGGCAGTGAGTGAGACTTCCCTTTGCACCACATCCCCGCCAACACCCACTGTTCCCAGCATTTTTGATACTCACCATTCTCGGGTTTGAGGGGATTTACTTGGATTTCTGTTCCTATCTGCATATATAGCTGAATTATTTGGCTTTACCACTGTTCTCAGGGCTTTGGTGGGGGCCGACAGTGGAGCTTTATATTCCTAATTTTCTGAGTACCAATATTTTGGTGAAAAACTGGTTATTTTCCACTAAAAGGCTACTAGCTATGTCTCTATTATTCAGACTATTTCCATTGCCCTGTAAAGGTATTTAAGGGAAACATGCAGTCATAGGTTGAGTTCCTTTCTTTAAGGTTGCCAGAACTTTCCTGGGGTGTTCTGGCACTAACAGCCAGTGGTTTCCTATTTGCCCTGAGTGTGGGTTGGTAGGTGAAATATAATAATCGCTGGTAATAACAGGTGTCACTGGGTCCACAGGGCAAGGGGCTGACTTGGCCCTTGTGGAGTGGGATTGGGTGTGTGGGAGTGTGGGCGCATTTCCCATTAGGTCTTGGCACCTGGATTGGAAGAATTTAAATTGGCACTGTCAGGCAGGGCCTAGAGAGGTTCCGAGGGGGTCCCCATGCAGTCTCGGAGTGCTGGGACTGCTCCAATCCCCTAATTTCAGCATGAGCCCAGTGTCATCTTGAAATCTCTTTTATAAACATTCTGACAGTTGCAGAATTCTAGTAGTGTTTAATAATTGTGAGTCAGGTACAGTCAATTACAGCGTCAAAGTGAGCTGAACCCAAGTGCCAGCCACACCTGATGAGGAATCGGATGCAGGAGTTTCACCTTGCATGGATGAGCATCCTGGGCTCCTCCTGGGAGGAGGGGGATCATGTCTTATGCTGGTATATGTCAGTCCAGATCCCAGCCCTGTGCCTAATATGGAGAAATTTCAGTGCAAACATTTGATGTGTTAAGGCACTGACTACATCTCAGAAACAGCTAGCAGCTGATCATGAGTATGATCCCATCTAAAAGCTTGTCTTTGGAGAGGAAGGACTTGAAGCTGGAATAAATCTAGGCAAGTACTGGGCATGTCAGGACACAGTATAAAGGCCTCTAATCCTGTTATCTGTCTTGGAGTGCATTAGTGGTTGAAGCGGAGATTATATGAACTCAAGGTCTTCGGTTCAGTTGGAACACAAAAAGCTTTTGCTTTATATTTTCTGACTTACAGTTTTATTTTCTACATGCATGAATGAACTTCAATCATATTTAATTACATGACCTCATTTTTATGGTGTATTTCCAGTTGTGAAGAAAGTTATGTTTTACCATGTTATTCTACTTTCTGATTCTTTTTTAAATGATTTATTTTAAAGTACAAAGTCAAACTTTTTCACAGTTGCTGGAAAGAATCATCATTTAGCACCAATCCCACCACCAGTGTGCCCCCAACACCAGAGACCCACATTTCCCTCCCACCCTCCATCCCCTCCAGATGCCTGCTCACTTAGCCAGCATCAATTATGTTGATCCTTACAGCTCATATAAGGGAACAATAATGATAAGGTCATGCCTTTTTTTTTCTAAGCAGATGTGTGGGAGTCTACCCAGTTTCTGTTCTTGGATTCACTTTCTGGGTTTCCAGAACACAGTGGTTTTCTACTGACAATCCCAGACACACCATCACTACAGCTACTGACAACACTTATTTCACATTTATCTCAATGTCTATTTGAGCTTTTCCTATTCATACAATCCATTCTATATTGGTTGCTGAAGCTAATTCTCTAAATACAGCCGATGAACCTGGTGTTAGATAAAAGTCAATGGAGATCCTAAAAATCCTTTGTGCCATCTGAGTCCACTGTATAGGAAATTACCCAGGTGGTCCCCCAGACCACACCTCGTGCCCACACACTTCATTTCTAGAAAATGTGATGGGATACCAGTTAGATGAATATACTCTTTTGATATAATGTGCGGGTGCTCTGTACCCGTGTGTCACTGGGGGGGTGTGTGGCCCACCATGTATGGTCCCAGTCGGTCGCAGTTCTGGGTGGGCCCACCAGGCCTTGCTGGAGGACATTGAGTTGGGGGAGGGCGCCCCAGCTTCAGCTTCCCAGGGAACCTGGTGGATTCGATCACCCAGTCCTGCAAACCTGGGCTTGAAACTGGAGTGTTTCGTCTTAGTGTGTCTCTGTCGAGCTGTGAAGTTCAGACCTTGAAAGTGACTACAGTTGTGATGCATGAGGTTTCAGGCCTCTGAGAATCTGACTGAGAGACAGGGGGAGTCCGGCCCTGCCCCCTTCCAGGAACCCTCATCAGCCTAGCACAGACTGAGTGGGTAGAGCTCAGCTATGTGCCTTTCACTGTTACTTTCTGATTCTTTCATCAAAGTTTCACTTTCATTTTATTTTTTCCAAGAACCAGATTATCTTTTTGGGTCTCAAAAAATTTTTAATGTTTGTCAGTGTTATTTGCAAAATGTTTAAGTTCTGGACTCAGACACAATGGGAAGGGCTGGCATCCGGCTCTCCCTAGCTCAGCTGAAACATGAGACTCCCAGGAGGAAAGATGGGTTTTGGGAGGGGGCCCATCACCTCTGTGGGACCTAGGAAGCAGCCAGATGAGACTCACCCATTACAATAGCCACCATTTTCGCTGTCTAGACACCACAGCACATCAGAGTCTTCCCAGGAGAGATGCTGATCTCAAGACCAGATTACAGCGTAGCTGAGTTCAAGCCCAGGTAGGCGGCTCCCAGAGGCGGAAGTCACCAGGCATTTGTCAGATGGAGCTGGGGCCCCTCTCTGTCTCATCTCGGAGGCCCAATGGCCCTGCCCAATAACTGCCCCAGGGCAACCGGCCATAGCATGCAGAGACTCAGACACAAAGGGGAGAGCTGGCACTCAGCTCTCCCCTAGCTTAGCTGACCATTAGGCTCCCCAACTGTGCGGCCGCTTGTGGGCTGCGCAGTCCATCAAACTAGTGGAACCAATCATGTCCTAGAATATACTACATTCCACGATATGTAGGAAAGGGAAGTGAGAGGGAGAGAGAGAGAAAGAGAGAAAGGAGATACAGAGCTTACCATGGAGGCGAACTGAGGAGGGGGAGGGAGGTGGGGACATTGGAGATGGAAGATGGGCATGGGTGGAGGGATGGGTGTTGGAATACTGTAGAACCAAAACTCAAACATGAGCATCTTGTAATTTTATATCTAAAGGTGGTGTAATAAAATAATAAAAAATGCAGGCAAAAAGATACACAAGATAACCTCTAAATGTATGTATTGCAATCCACAATGTGTAAGAGAAGGAAGAGAGAAAGAGATAGAGAAAGAGAATGAGATAATAAACCTGCCTTAGAGGCAGGCTAGGGGGGGGAAGAGAATCGGGACATTGGTAGGAAATGGGCACTGGTGGAGGGATGGGTGCTAGAACATTGTAAGACATAACCCAAATATGAACACCTTTATAATTGTATATCTCACGATGGTATAATAAAAATATTGTACATGGTACAATAATTATTAGCACATTGTTCCCTTCTCTGTCTTACCTAATCTCTGAGTCCCACATACTTGTAGTAGATTTACCCACTGACAAGACCTCCTGATCCATGGTTTGCCTGACCTTGGCTATTGGTATCATACTATTTTATTTTTATATCCTGCAAATAAATTCAGTCATTCTATATCCTTTTCCCTCTGGCTAACTTCACTCAGCATGATCCTTTCCATGTCCATCTAGTTACAGGCAAATTTCATAACTTCATTTTTCCTGACAGCTGCATAGTATTCCATTGTGTAGATGCACCACAGTTTCTTTATCCAGTCTTCAGTTCTCAGGCACTCTGATTGTTTCCAGATTCTGACTATTGTGAATAGTGCTACTACGAACATAAATGTGCAGAAGGTGTTTCTGCTGTGTGTTTTTGGCCTCCTAGGGTATATTCCCAAGAGTGGTATGGCTGGATCAAACAGGTAGCTCAGTTTTTCTAGAGGAATGAAACTAATCCATTATTTTTAGTAATAGGGGCTTTTGGGATATAGAAACTTTGCTTTGAATCCTAGTTACATGTGTAGGCTTTAACTTCCCGTTAACCCTAAACTAATCAAATCTTGGATTCCTGTCTAGAAATTAGAGATGACAACATGTACCTTGTAAAATTGAAACTTTATCAAGATCACAGGACTTTGGTTTTTGCTGTTATTGAACTTTGTTGCTGGTCTGTTTGTTTATTTGAAAGTGTTACACCCAGCTGTGCTTAGAGGTTCTATCTGGTTTTGAGTACAGGGGTTGAATATGGTACTAATTGGAAAAACTTACATGTGCTGGGGATTGAGATCATTTCCTGCTTTCAATATGTGCTCTCAGCATGTTGCACTTCCTCTCAGGAACAGAAGTATTGGCTTAATGCAGTCATTTGCTATGAGTTAAAAATTAATGCTCAATAAATATCACCAACATAAACATTTTGCCTCCTCTAGAATAATTACTATCTATGAACATTTCAATGACCTTTCTTTAGCTTCAATAAGGAGACATCTTTTGACCTCCACATACAGTGGATATGGAAACCTAAAAACTCAGACAAAGATATTTTTCGATTTTGCAATAAAGAAATTTATACTATAGCAGCATACTTTTGTCATGTATAAACTAATGTCCCCTAATTATCAATAAGAAAACAGGTAATTAGGAGGCAATGTCAGTTTACCAAGAATTAGTGGAGTTTTTTGCTCTAGACCAAATTCTCAAAACTGGCTTTTTTCAACCATCATGATCAACAGTATTAAATTTGTAAAAAAATATATATAAATATCCAGAGATCTTTCTAAATGCATATCAATTAGAAGCCTCGGATTCTCTCCAGAAATTTGAGTATTATCAATTTCTCCTCTGATTCTGGAGTTTAAGGATCTCTGCTTTACTGTGGTATAATAAATTCTTTTTAAAAAAAGATTGTTTCTGATCAGCAAGAGTTAGTAACTTATCTACTTGATGACTTGAAATCTTTGTCTTGAAAGTATTCCCCTATTTGAAACTACTCAAAATGCTATTTTATCTGCCTGGTTTGGGGATTACAAGTATAAAAATGTCAGTGGTCAATTTTAGAGAAAGGGAGGACCCTTAAACATCTAAAATATATTTATTCATTTGGAACTAATTAATTTGTCCATTAATTATTTTGTGATGGAATGTCAGGATGGGATGGAATGGAACAAAATGAAAATCACTGATACATGTAAGAAGAGTCTCCTTTAGACAGTATGGTCCAGAGCTGCCTGATACAAAGGACTCATGTTTGTAATACTCTGCAAATTATTCCTTTGAATAGATAAATTAGTCTGCCTTTTTGTAGACTTGACTCTCCCCTAGAGCTATTTTCATCCATTTTCTACTCCAGACATTGTGGAAACTCAAACACAGAGTTAAGTTATGGCAAACATAACTATGAGAGAGGTTTTCCTAAATAATAGAGATCTGTGAGAGAAGAGCTCTCTCTCTCTATCTCTCTCTCTTTTTCAGGGTAAATGGTACAAGAGCTAAAGAAAGGATCATAATGACTTTACTGCTTTCTGAACCCATAAATTGCAACGTCATTGAAGTTTTGTGAAGCTTGGGTTTAAGTCGTATTGCTCTTTCCTTCCATTTATTGGGCTATGTGGCCTGTGAAAGTTTTTCACATCACCAGAAGGTGGACACAAAGGAAGTCTAGGTTGAGTCATCTAAGATTTGAATTAGGTGTTGCAGGTGTCTATGCTCCAACGAATGCATGGAATATACCAAATCCTTCCCATGGATTATAATTCCTTCCAGTACCCGAGGTTCCTTTCAGTGTGGTTTCCCACCCTCTGTTCTTACTTGTGGACACCACCAGATTGACCATCCATTAGTGCTTTGATTCCTCTGAGCTCTTTTTACTTCTTAGGGTCTTTAAGTTTGATTTACCTCTTATGTAGAATGTTCTTCCCTCTTCTAAGCCTGCCTAACTCTTGAAAAGTACTATATAATCTGAATCATATTTCTTAGTTATACTATTTTGTAGTATTCTGAAATCTATTTCCTTCCTTCCTTCCTTGCTTGCTTCCTTCCTTGCTTGCTTCCTTCCTTCCTTGCTTGCTTCCTTCCTTTGCTTGCTTCCTTCCTTCCTTGCTTGCTTCCTTCCTTCCTTGCTTGTTTCCTTCCTTCCTTCCTTCCTTCCTTCCTTCCTTCCTTCCTTCCTTCCTTCCTTCCTTCCTTCCTTCCTTCCTTCCTTCCTTCCTTCCTTCCTTCCTTCCTTCCTTCCTTCCTTCCTTCCTTCCTTCCTTCCTTCCTTCCTTCCTTCCTTCCTTCCTTCCTTCCTTTCTTTCTTCCTTTTTCTTTCTTTTTGCCACACCTGACAGTGCAGTGCACAGGGCTTAATCCTTGTTCTGTTCTCAGGGTTCACACTTATAAGTGCTCAAGACCATCTGCTGTGTCAGATATCAAATTGGAGTCAACTGCATGCAAGGCAAGCACCTTAATTTCAGCAGCACCTCTCTGCCCCCAATAAAGTTCAACTCTATAGAAGACTGATATACATGTAAAATTGTCAGAGTCTAAAGCAAATATGGTGATATGCTATATGTATCATTGGGAAAATATTCTTGTCCATGTAGTTAACACATCCATCACCTCACATATTTCTATTTTTTATGTGAACATTTAAGTACTACTTGGAAAATTTCAATGACACAATACATCAGTATCGGCTAGATTCACTTTATTTCACTCAGTCTTATTCATCTTATAGTTGACAGGTGTATGCAATTACCAGCCTCTCCCTGTTTTAGTCATCCTCTAGCCCCTCCAACCAGTTTCCTAGTCTCTATCTTTATGAGTTTGATCTTTATAGGTTCCACATATAATACCATGCAATGTGTTATTTGTTCTTTTCTGTCTGTCTTCTTTTACTTAGTATAATGTCCTTGAATATGCCCTTGGAAGTCCATCTGTGCTTTGGTAAATTTAAGAATATAACTATTCTTAATATAGATGAGTAATAGTCCAATGTAAAATAGGCATTATATAATAGAAAATTATATTGTGATAAATAAAAATGATATATCTATTCATGTACTTATAAAAGCTCAGGTTATTTGTACATTTTGAACTTATCACTTTTTTGCTATTGAGTTGTGTGAGGTCTTTATATATTTTGGATACTAACTTCTCAGATATATATATATTTATATATATATTTATTATACTACCATAAGACATACAATTACAGAGATGTTCATGTTTGGGTTTCAGTCATACAGTGTTTCAGCACCCATCCTCCACCAGTGCCCATTTCCCACCACCAATGTCCTCTGATTCCCTCCCTCCCGAGCAGATATATACTTTAAAATATAGAATTTCATTTGTATATATTTACATTTACTGCTGGTTTTATTTGCTGTAAAGGATATTTTTTGTTTGATGTTCTTTTTTCTTTTGCTTCTGCTGTTTTATTTCAGTTTAAGAAATTATTCCTAATATTAAAGACTTTGCATCCCTCCTCTTCAAGGAGTTCTATGGTTTAAATTTTTATCTTCAACTTTCATTATTTTAAGATTATTTTTGTGAATAGGAAATGTAGAAGTTGAACTTCATTCTTTTGCCTGAGCAACTGCTGAAATTTCCCAACATTTTATTGAAATTACCATCCATATAATATATTCCTTATTCTGTTGTCATGAATTAATGAATAATATTAGCATAGATTCATTCCTAGGATTTCTGTACTCTTCCATGGACACATATGTGTTTTAATGTCAATGTCTTACTGTTCTGATTGTACAGTTTTATAAGACTTTATAAAAATCTGAAAGTGTGGAATCATCAAGTTTTATGTTCTTCCTTGGTTGCTTTGGTTTGGGAGATATTTTGTAATTCCATATGGATTTTTGGAATTGTTCTATTCTGTGCAAAAAGCCTCAATGAGCATTTGGTAGGGCTGTCCTGACTTTTTAGATTACTTTGAACTGTATTGATTATTCCAACCCATGACCATGGAATACGTTTCTACTTATTTTGTCTTCAGTTACTTTGGTCAATATCATAGATTTTAGTGTCTAGATCTTTCACTGCCTTTGTTAAAATTATTCTTAGGGATTTGCAACATTTTAAATGATTATAAAGGGACAGTTTTCATATTTTTCTCTCTAAAAGATAATTATTAGTATATAAATATATTTTTGTATGTAAAATTTTGTACTCTGCAACTTTAAAATTGACAATTATTTTGGGTGGAATCATAAGACTTTTCTCAAAATAATCCCATAACACATGCAGATGATGTTGTGTGACTTTTTTCTTTCTGGTTGAATTTAATTTGATTTCATTTTACATCGAATTTCCTTTTCTGGAAGGAAGGATGGCTTAATTTCTCTTGCAGTACCTCCACTACTATGCTAAATAAAGTAGTAGAATGGACATCCTTATCTTATTTCTTACTTTACAGAAAACCCTTTCTGTGTGATAAAATATGGTATTAGCTTCTCATAGGTAACTTTATTATGTCACAAAATATAGGGGACCAGGTTGGAGAGATTTTTATGAGGACATTATCCAGTCTTCCACAGCAGTAAAGGAAACTTTGCTGTGCTCAATTATAAAGCAGTGTCAGCAATCCTGCTTTTGGCTTTTGTGGAAGACCAGCAAACAATTGAATAGATTTGTCGATGAGAGTGGAGGAAGACTTCTCTCAACAGCTGCCTTTAGTTCTTTTTGCATTTGCACAGTAACTAAAAGCTTCCCTTCATTATGGTTGACAGATACATAGATGAATACTAGAGTCAGGAAGATCAGGAAGTTACATTCCTGTGAGGGTGTGTGTGTGTGTGTGTGTGTGTGTGTGTGTGTGTGTGTGTGTGTGTGTGTGTGTGTGTGTGTGTGTGTGTGTGACACCTTTCCTGGTCTTGTAATATCTAGGGCGCCACCTACTGCTCCCTTTCTTGAAACTGAGACAGTCGGGCCAAGTTTGGTAGCATGGAGTCAGCACCACCACGGAATACACTCTTGAACATGATCACCTAAGAAATTTCCTTAGTTCATTGCTCACAGACAGTACGAGAAAGAGAGAGAGAGAGAGAGAGAGAGAGAGAGAGAGAGAGAGAAGAGAGAGAGAGAGTGGAGAGAGAGAGAGAGAGAGAGAGAGAGAGAGGAAAAGGCAGGGGAGATTAGTAGAAAAAGGAACCCATTTTCTCTGTTGCAATGAACACCGAGGAGACTTACCCATTTGTCAGGCATCATTATCACTTTATCCTTCACTTTTTACTAAAAGCAGAAAAGAAATTGAGTGTACAACAGATTCTATCCATTCATCACCCAAAGATCAAGATCAGGAACCTAGGCCAAGTTCATGGGATTAATTTAAAAAAAAAATTACTCAACAAATGCATTTGAGAAATTTACTTATATTTACTCAGAGTGTTTGAAGAACAAATGGAAGTGACCTTTGGTAAAAATCTATATTGTTTTCACGAGTATTTTTGTAGTTGTGTCTAAGAAATATGTTGGAATTGTTCCTTGAGCTTCATCATGAGAAATACTTTTAACTAAAATTTGGATTTCATTTTAGCAAACAGTCTTTAGCTTGTTCCAGAGGGTTGTAGCATGACACTGAATCTGTTTTCTATGAGCATTATATTCCCCCTTGGATTATTGTCATCTCCTCTTCCCTCAAGAAATGAAAAAAAATGAAATTCATTGATCAATTTTAGAGCAGAATTTTCATAGTTTGGTTTGGGGAGCCATACCTAACTGGGCTCAGGGTTTACTCCTACCTCTGTTCTCAGGGGTCGCTCCTGTCAGAGCTTGGGAGACTATATGTCGTATGGGGGGAACTGGACAAGGGCTAAAGGCTTTCAAAATGTTAAAAGACAATATGGACTAATTGGTCCAGAGACTCTCACACATGGGGCAGAGCTGTTCCTTGCTCTCCCTGTGCACAGCCATTCATGAGGCAGTCGGGAGGCATGGCGGGTTCTAGCCCTGGCCCACCACCCGGCAGAGCCTCACAACAAGCCAGACCACCCCCTCCTCACTCCACGGGCCCCGCCATTTTCCACTTTTGGACTTCCCTCTCTTCAGAACTCCACCCAGCAGACCAGCCCATTACAGCGTGGCTCGTACGGTTCATCAATAAATGCTTTATTTGGAGGTGTTTAAAAGAGTTTGCTTCCCACTCGGCAAGCCTGGCAAGCTTCTCGTGTTGTATATGATATGCCAAATTCCAGTAACAATTATATTAGGTCATTCCCATGACCTAATATAATGGTTTGAGGCTCTTTATGTTCCTGTCAAAGCTGATGCCCCTGGCTCTACTGGCATGAGACAGGACATATGGAGATTTTACTGGTGCCCGCTCTAGCAAATAGATGATCAACGGGAAGATCGTGATCGTGAAGATCGTGATGAAAAAGCTGAATTCTTTCTTTTGATGCACCAACTTTCAGTCTATCTGAATATAACATAGACTACTTCAGTGACTGTGAGTTCATAATTCATCCACAAATTAAGGTGTTACACATTCTTAGCCACTTACTAGCAATATTCATTCGAAAAATCACTAGAAAAGAATAATCTGTTGGGGAGCCACTGATTCCCCAACAGTATCAAGGAATGAATTCCCTTTTCTCTCAAGGATTGGTGTCAGACAGACGAACCATGAGTTCAGCACAGTTCCAATAGGTTTTTACTAATCACCAATAATTAAACAAGCTCTGCTACTACAATTCAAGGTAATGAAATTCCCCAGACCTCTAGCTCTTGGCAAGACCTCCGACCCAGGTGGAGGGCCGGGTGCACTCAGACCCAAGTGCCCACCAAAATGGACGGCTCTTCCCCAGGTCAGTTCCTTTATATACCCAAAAGCCAAAATCCTTGCTTTAGGATGAGTTGGATCAACAAAGATCAATGAACCAGCTTTTAGGTGTAGATGTTAGGTGGTGCCACACCTGGGTTCAGTTCTAAACAAATGATAATGCCAGGGCCTAATCCTTTCCTTATGTCTTTCAGCATGAAAATAATTTTGTAAACTAAGAGGGTGCCATAACATACTAAAATCAACCATAACACATTAAAATAAACCACAAAGTCATATCTGGTAGGGAAATTGCGGAAATATGCTTTGGCTCTGAAATGAAGCCTGAAAGAGAGAACGCCTTTAACTCACAGGCTAATGAGTGACACATTGTGTGAAGGGTTCTCTGCCATTCTCAGAAGGCAGTTCTCAGTGAGGGAACTTCTAGCTCACTTCTAGTTGTCTTCAAACCACCAGAGAACTGTAGGGTTTCTGTAAAACAGAAAAACAACTCTTGCTAGTTACTCGAAACTTTATTTTTAATAGTCTTGAATTATCATCAAGATGATTAGAGGAAAATCATCCCATTGAGCAATAACTTAAAACCTGAACATGCTGGTTCAGCAGGAATCCTTCCTCAGAGTTTCAGAGAATTTTTCTTTGAAGATGAAAGAGCAGCTTTCTAAGCAACCATGAAGTGGGTCTCATTGGAGAGCCAGCCCAACCTTCCGCTTTTGTGGGAATGGCAGTAGTGTTTATTACTCTAAAAGATGCTTCTTTTTCTTTTTTGCTCTTTGATTCACACCTGGAAATGCTCAGGGGTTACTTCTGGCTCTTTGCTCAGGAATTACTCCTGGAGGTGCTTGGGAAACCATATGAGATGCCAGGGATCGAACCTGGTCGGCAGTGTACAAGGCAGCACCCTACCCACTGTGCTATTGCTCTGGTCCCTAAAAGACACTTCTTTAAGTGAAGTAGAAGAACTGAGTACTGAAGAGAGTCCTTCCACTTGAAGTATTATTCTTCTGTGTTGGGAGAAAGAGAAATAGCAAGTTATCTAGTTATGTCTATACGCTCTAAATGAACCTTGATCAGTCTCAAGATGAAATGAGTCGGTTCTAACATAAGCAAGTTCAAGCACATGTTATGTTTAGTGCCTTAAAAACATTTTCCTAATTAGAAAAATAATATTTTGTTCAAAAAGTTTTAAAGTAGAAAAATATTCTTCTTATCATCATAAACACTATAAATATTTTGGCATTACAGTGCATGACTTTAATGCTTTTTTTCATAGGTATCCACTCCTAACCCTAATACAATAAAATGCCTCCTTTTGGGAAACTTATATTTTACTTAGCAATGTACAAGAAACTCTTTCCATGCCAAAAATAATTATTCAATAGCACAGTAATTTTAAATGACTCTAAAATATTGTATTTTAAGGACTCATCCTGATTTAGACAGTTTTCTATACTTGGATGTCTAGGTTGATTTCTGGTTTTATAATAAAGACAAACATTGAGATGCATGTTTTAGATCACAGGAATAATTTTGAACATAAGATAGTTTTCTATATCTAAAATATGAGCAAATGGAGCTGAAGCAATAGTGCAACAGGTAGAACACCTTTGCCTGGCATGTGACCAACAGGGTTTTATTCCCAGCACCTCAAGTTGTCCTCAGTGTCCATCAGGAGTGACCTCTGAGTGCAAAGCCTGAAATAAGCCCTGAGCATCACTGGGTGTGCTAACTAACAACAGAAAGCCCTAACTACTTAAAAATATATATATGCAAGAAGTTGAAGACATTTTACTTTATTGTTCTTCAGAATCACTATCACTATCTTCCCGTTAATCATCTATTTGCTAGAGCGGGCACCAGTAATATCTCCATATGTCCTGTCTCATGCGAGTAGAACCCAAAGGCATCCGCTTGTTCCAGGAACATAAAGAGCCTCAAACAATTATATTAGGTCACGAAAATTAACTAATATAAATGTTACTGGTATTTGGCATATCAAATACTACACGAGTTCTTCAGAAAGTTTATACAAAGTTTTTTCCATCAAATAATATATTAGTGTCCAGAGTCTTTATAAAATTGATTTATCAGATTTAACAGTATCATTACATAATCTTGCTAAAATTGATGACAGAATATCAGTTAAGCAGCCTCTAAGTATTGTTATTTTATGATCAATACTTCTCAACATTTATGTTTTGTCCATTAACTATATTTGCATAGTCTTACTGATTTGTAATCAATGTTTATTGGGCCACACCCAGCAACTCTTGGCATGCCTCTGGAATTGCTGGGGCAGTTGTGGGGTGTGTTGGGTGCCATTTGGTGCCAAGTAATGGATTCAGAGCCTACCATGTGCTCTATCACATGAGGTAGTTCTGGCCTTATAAACAATGTTTAAACATTGGAAAGAGAAATATTTTGGATATTATATAGCCATTTCCTCACTTTGTAGTTTCTACTTTGAGTAAGCTTGGTAGAAATTAAGTTTAGTATAAATAAGCTTAGGGAATTAAAGTTAGAAGCGTAAAATTGTATCTGTAGCTCTGTCTTTATTTTTATGCTATTAGTACCAGACTTCTAAAAATTTTAATATTAGAATTTTGCAAACACTAAAGGACATATTTTTATATATGCATATATATCTAAATTATATAGATGCATTTGTTGTCGTTGTTGTTGTTGTTTTTCTTCTTCTCCTTCTTCGTTTTGGGGCCATACCTGGTGATGCACAGGAGTTCCTCCTGGTCCTGCAATCAGGAATCATTCCTGGAATTGCACAGGGATTGCATAGGGGTTGCATAGTATTGCATAGGGGATCTAAGATGGGTTGGCCATGTGCAAGGTAAATGTCCTCCTCGTTATTCTTCTCTCCTAATGCTCCACTTCTTACTATAAACTTTAATCCATTAGGATTAATTTTGATTGATTTTATAAGACAAGCTTCAACTATCTTTATTGGTGAAGTTGTTCAGGAGCTTGGAGGCATTAAATTCAGAGAGGTCTCCTAAAGCAAGATGGTTTGAAGGAGTGGAAACATCTGTGAATTTTGTGTTTCGGTCTTTGGTTGGCTATATCTGAAAGTATGTAGTAGCCAAGTTCCTTAACTTGAGTCTCTGCGATTCAATAATGCCCACAAGATGTCCACGTTTCTGTTTTGAACTAGAAAATGATTTAATGGTATCTGAAAAGATCTTGACTAATGTGTTTGCATATTGTGGACTTCTGAGATAGTTTTGTCTGTACTCAATAAGCCTTTTGCTAAATTGATTGAACTCTTTCTTGGATTCTTTAAGAATCACTTCTCTTTTTACTGACCGCTTCTGTTTGCACTGTTTCTTCAGAATGTGTAGGCTTCCTTTTCCTTTGTTATTTTTGTTCTATAAGTCATCTGCCTCTAACCAATTATAAAGGAAGTTTGAACATACATATTAAATGCAAAATGTCTGTGTGATTTGGATGTTCTGAAGAGAGTTCACTCGATAAATAATAACACTTTTAAATAATCCTTTCATAAAAATGTAAGTAGTATCAAACGTAATTCAATATTTATAGCAGAAAAAAATTATACCAGAAAAAATTAGTTTAGCTTATGATAACTTTTACATACATACATAAAGATCATTTAAGTAAATGATCTTTATGTTAGTAATATGCATTCTACTACTATATAGAATATTTTCCTAGGGGAAAAAAGTACTTTTTTTCTATTCTGGGTGCAATTTAATTTTTCAAAATGGGAGAAATAATTATGCTATGAAACCCTATTTACTCATGTTGACAAGGTACTAAGAGAAGAATTTTAATGTATAATTTTCAGAAAGTGACCTCTGCCTTGGACCAAAAGAAAATAAGATTTATAAGAAAGTGTTTTAAAGGAAGTATTTACTTAGCCAGTAGATAGATGTTAGACCTTTCTGGAAAGCAAACCCTGGTGGAGGAGAGGAGACATCTGGTGGACACCAGTTGGAAACAATGTGTCACAGGCCCTAGGGAGCTTTTTTTTAATGCATCTTCACACAAACAATATGAATAAATTAAAACAGCAGAGGGAAGGATGTTAAAGTCAAAGGATGTTGAAGACTTAAATACTTCACTGTCTTCCATAGCAGCTGTAAAAAGTATCTTAAAATCAAATTTAAACTTAAATATGTACTTTTATTTTTGTAGCAAGCTAGTAAATACCTCTAAATGTTTATGTTCTTAACTCTGATACAGGTATTAATACTTTTGGAGAGATAATGTAAACATGATGGACTATTCAAGGACATGAGAGAAAAATTTTTATAATTTATTTTTTTTGTATTGCTATCAATAATTTATCATATTGAAATGAACATGAGAAAAAGAACGTTGTTTCTGGGAAATTGCTGCTTCTTATGTTATCTAAAGTACACAAAGACATATGTGTACTTTAACAAAGATATATTCATTAAGTGTAGTTTGTAAAAATAAAAACTAACAAATAGTTTGCATTTTTGTTGCTAAGGGAGTGGTTAAATAAAAGAGATTTTCAGGATAGTGTCACACATAACGAATGCAAAGAGCAAGATAAGTTTTCATCTCCACTAGATTATTTTTAGAATACATTTGATCACTTGATCTCTTGACATTACATTTTTCGTCAATTTGCTCGATCCAGCACCAGTAAAATTTCCATTTGTCCCCGTCACGTGCCAGTGTAGCCTAATGGCATCTGCTTGCTACAGGAATACGAAGAGCCTCAAACCATTCTTTTAGGATCTTGACTAAGAAATCTGACCTACTTATAGGTGGGAAGCCACATGTTCTTTGACCTTCCATGGTATCCAGTCGGTCATGGCTCTAGTACAGCGATTGTCTCCAAGTCGCATTACATGTCCAGTCCATCTGATTTTTTGACGCCTTGGCAAACGAGACAGTGTCCCTGACTCTCAATCGCCGACTGAGGTCAGAACTCTGGATTCCTTCTCTCACTTGAGTGAGGCGTGATATTCCAAGCATAGCTCTTTTGATTCCTCTTTGGAAGACCCAAATAGCGTTCTTATCCTGCATTTGTAGGCCCAGGTCTCTGAGGCATATGTTAATGCAGGGAGACTGGTGGAGTTGAAGAGATGTGCCCCGAGCCAGGGTTCTTCGTGCTTCTAGTTGTTTCTTTGATGCTCTTGAAAGTGTTCCATGCTGCTCTCTTCCTCCTGGCGCAACTCAGGTGCTAGGTCATTCGTCATGTTGAGTTCTCAACCTAGGTTCACAAGACTGCTGTATTCAGAGATGTTTGTTCCATTGAGAGCTAATAGAAACAGGCTGCCAAAACAAAGAAGGACTAAATTGACTGTATTTTCAATGCAGGTATGCTGGCATTGGAAGCATATATTGAAGACCTGATGGTGCAAGTGAGAAAGATCAAGTACAACATCATTGGTCTGACCGAGACGAGAAGCTGCCAATCACATCATGCCGTTTTCAACACTGGAGAACTGTTCCTCAGAACATGTGATGAAAGAGGTGTTGGTGGTGTTGGTGTCCTTGTCAACACAAACCTGGCCATGAGCACTGATTCATTTGAGTGCCTAACAAACTGAACTGGATAATTACACTTGAATAGATATGGCTCACTGCCGGCAGTTTCTTTTCTTTTCTTTTTTTTTTTTTGATGCAAAATCAAATTTTATTTTATTTTTTTTTCTTTTTTTAAAAAATTTTTTATTATACCATCGTGAGACATACAATTACAAAGGTGTTCACAATTGGTTCTTGGTAATACAGTATTCCAGCACCCATCCCTCCACCAGTGCCCCATTTCCACCACCAATGTACCCCACCCCCTCCCACCCACCCCCCCAGGCTGCCTCAACAGCAGGTAGCCCTGTTTCCTCTCTTTCTCTCTCTCTGTCTCTCTCTGTCTCTGCATCTCTTTCTCTCTTGTTTTACACATTGTGGCTAGCCCTGCAGATATTTAGAGTTTAAAACTTAAGTCTCTTTGTGTATATTCAATGGTGAGTTTTAATCTGCCATTCCCATTTCACACATTTAGTAAAACACTGGTATCTATTTATATCCCATTAATGAATGCAGTCATTTTATATCTGTCCTTTTCCTTCTGACTAATTTCACTCAGCATGATAATCTCCATGTCCAACCATTTGCAGGTAAATTTCATAATTTCATCTTTTCTGACAGCTGCATAGTATTCCATAGTGTAGATGAACCACAGTTTCTTTAGCCAGTCCTCTGTTCTCGGGCATTTAGGTTGTTTCCATTGATTCTAGCTATAGTGAATAGTGCAGAGATGAATAAAGAAGTACAGATAGTGTTTCTGCTCTGTGTTTTTCGGTCTCTAGGGTATATTCCCAGGAGTGCTATTGCTGGATCAAATGGGAGCTCAATGTCTAGTTTTTGGAGGAATGCCCATATTGTTTTCCAAAAGGGCTGGACCAGTCGGCACTCCCACCAACAGTGGATGAGAGTCCCTTTTTCCCCACATCCATGCCAGCACCGGTTGTTCTTGCTGTTTTGGATGTGTGCCAGTCTCTGTGGGGTGAGATGGTACCTCATTGTTGTTTTGATTTGCATCTTCCTGATGATTAAAGATGAAGAGCACTTTTTCATATGCCTTTTGGCCATTCGAATTTCTTCTTTTTGGAAGCTTCTGTTCATTTCTTCTCCCCATTTTTTGGATGGGGTTGGCTGTTTTTTTCTTGTGAAGAGCTACCAGTGCCTGATATATCCTGGATATTAACCCCTTGTCAGATGGGTATTGGGTGAATATCCTTTCCCACTCTGTGGATTGTCTTTGTATCTTGGTCACCGTTTCTTTTGAGGTGCAGAAGCTTTTCAATTTTATATAATCCCATTTGTTTATCTTTGCTTCCATTTGCTTGGTCAATGGTGTGTCATCTTTAAAGATACTTTTTAGTTTCGATGTCGTAGAGCGTTTCTTCTATGTTTTCTTCGTTGTACCTTATAGATTCATGTCTGATGTTGAAATCTAGAATCCATTTTGATCTGACTTTTGTGCATGGCGTTAGAAGGAGGTCTAAGTTCATTTTTTACACATAGCTGCCCAGTTTTCCCAGCACCATTTGTTGAAGAGGCTTTCTTTGCTCCACTTAATATTTTTTGCTCCTTTATCGAAGATTAAGTGGTTGTATATTTGAGAGTGTGTTTCAGGATATTTAGTTCTATTCCATAGGTCTACGGGTCTGTCTCTATACCAATACCACACTGTCTTAATTACAACTGCTCTGTAGTAGAGCTTGAGGTTGGGGAAAGTGATACCTCCCATCTTCTTTTTCCCAAGGATTGCTTTAGCTATTCATGGGGGTTTATTATTCCATACAAATTTCAGGAGTGTTTGTTCAATTTCTTTGAAGAACATCATGGGTATCTTTTATAGGGACTGCATTGAATCTGTATAAAGCTCTAGGGAGTTTTACCATTTTGATAATGTTAATCCTTCCAATCCATGAGCAAGGAATGTGTCTCCATTTCCTCAGGTCTTCTTTTATTTCCTGAAGTAATGTTTTGTAGTTTTCTTCATAGAGATCCTTTACATTCTTTGTCAAACTGATTCCTAGGTATTTGATTTTCTGCGGCGCAATTGTGAATGGGATAGTTTCTTTAATGTCCCTTTCTTCTCTTTCGCTGTTTGCATATAGGAAGGCCATTGACTTTTTGGGTATTGATTTTGTACCCTGCCACTCTACTATAGGAATGTATTATTTCTAGGAGCCTCTTGGTAGAGAGTTTTGGGTTTTCCAGGTATAATATCATGTCATCTGCAAATAGTGACAACTTGGCTTCTTCCCTTCCTATCCAGATGCCCTTAATGTCTTTTTCTTCCCTGATTGCTATGGCAAGTACTTCCAGTACTATATTGAATAGAAGTGGTGAGAGTGGGCAGCCTTGTCTTGTCCCTGATCTTAAGGAGAAGGCTTTCAGTTTTTCCCCATTGAGAATGATGCTCGCTGCGGTCTTGTAGTAGATGGCCTGGATTATCTTGAGGAAGGTTCCTTCAATCCTTATTTTACGGAGAGCTTTTATCATGAACAGGTGTTGAATCTTGTCAAATGCCTTCTCTGCATCTATTGATATGATCATATGGTTTTTATTTTTCTTTTTGTTGATATGATGTATTATGTTGATTGACTTGCGGATGTTGAACCATCCTTGCATTCCCTGGATGAATCCCACTTGGTCATGTTGTATAATCTTTTGATGACTCTTTGGATTCTATTTGCTAGTATTTTGTTGAAGATCTTAGCATCTGTATTCATCAGGGAGATTGGTCTGTAGTTTTCCTTTTTTTGTGACATCTCTGTCTGCTTTGGGTATCAGGGTGATATGTGCCTCGTAAAAGCTATTTGGGAGTGTTTCTGTTTCTTCAATTTGCCGGAAGAGCTTAAAAAGAATTGGAAGTAGGTCCTCTTTAAAGGTTTTGTAGAATTCACTGGTGAATCCATCTGGTCCTGGGCTTTTGTGTTTGGGGAGACTTTTGATTACTGATTCTATCTCCTCGATGGAGATAGGTTTGTTGAGGTATTCCCAATCTTGTTGAAGACTTGGGAGGATATAGGAATTCAGGAATTTGTCCATTTCTTCTAGGTTCTCTTGTTTCGGGGCATACAGGCTCTCATAGTAATCTCTGATGATCTTTTGAATTTCTGTGGTTTCTGTTGTGATGTCCCCGTTTTCATTTCTGATTCTATTTATTTGGGTTCTCTCTTTTCCTTTTCTTACAAGTCTTGTAAGTGGTTTGTCAATCTTGTTTATTTTTTCAAAGAACCAGCTTTTGGTTTCGTTGATCTTCTGGATTGTTTTTTGACATTCCATCTCATTGATTTCTGCTCTAAGTTTTATTATTTCTTTCTTTCTGCTTGGGTTGGGCTCCTTTTGTTGATCACTCTCTAAGATCTTAAGTTGTGAGGTCAGACTGTTTGTGATGGCCTTTTCTTCTTTTCTGATGAATGCTTGAAGAGCTATGAACTTGCCTCTTAACACTGCTTTTGCTGTATCCCACAAGTTCTGGTAATTCGTGTCTTCAGTCTCATTTGTTTCCAGGAATCTTTGGATTTCCTCTTTGATTTCTTTTATGACTTGCTGGTTGTTCAGCAGTGAGCTGTTTAGTTTCCAGGTACTTGGTATTGGTCTCCGTTTTTGTGTACAATTAACTTCTATTTTCAGTGCATCATGGTCTGAAAAAATAGTTGCCACAATTTCTATCTTCTTGATTTTATGGAGTATTATTTATGGCTCAGCATGTGATTTATTTTGGAGTATGTTCCATGTGCACTGGAGAAGAAAGTGTATTCAGCTTTTTGGGGATGAAATGCCCTGTATATGTCTACCAGCCCACTTTCTTCCATCTCTTCTTTTAGGGCCAGTATTTCCTTGGTAAGTTTCAATCTTGTTGATCTATCCAGGGTTGATAGAGCAGTGTTGAAGTCTCCAACTACAATTGTGTTGCTGTCAATGTCTTCTTTTGGAGTCTATTAGTAGTTGTTTTAGGTATTTTGCTGGCCCCTCGTTGGGTGCATATATGTTTAATAGTGTGATTTCTTCCTGATATATGCATCCCTTGACTATTAAGAAGTGACCTTCATTGTCCCTTCTGACCTTCTTCAGCCTGAAGTCTATGTTGTCGGATACCAGTATGGCCACCCCAGCCCTTTTGGATGGGTTGTTTGAGTGAAGGATTGTTTTCCAGCCTTTTATTTTGAGCCTGTCTTTGCTCCGATTGTTCAGGTGTGTTTCTTGAAGGCAGCAGAATGTCGGATTCAATTTTTTTGATCCATTTTGCCACTCTGTGTCTCTTAACTGGTGCATTTAGACCATTGACATTGAGAGAGATTATTGTCATGGGATTTTGTGCCATCTTTCTGTATAGATTGGTTGTTCTTTGGGTTATGTCTCGCCTTATAGTAGATCTTTCAGTCCTTCTTTTAAGGTTGGTTTTGATTTTACAAAGTTCCTAAGCTGTTGTTTGTCCAAGAAGTTGTATATCTGTCCTTCAAATCTGAGTGAGAGTTTAGCTGGATAAAGAATTCTTGCTGAGGCATTCATTTCATTAAGTTTTTTTACTATATCCCACCACTGCCTTCGGGCTTCGAGGGTGTCTTCTGAGAAGTCTGCTGAAAGTCGAATGGTTGCTCCTTTGTATACAATTTCCTTCTTTGATCTTGCTGCCTGAAGAATTCTGTCTCTGTCTATGGCATCCATTACTTTGACTAGGATGTGTCTTGGGGTCTTTCTATTGGGGTCTCTTCTGCTGGTACGCCGGGCCGTCTTGGATCTGGATGCCTTCATCCTTTAACTTCGGGGAACTTTTCAGCCAGGATGTTTTTAACTGTTTTAATTTCCTTGGGGTTACTTTCCTGTCCCCTCTGGGACTCTGATAATTCTTATGTTGTTCCGCCTGGCTTCATCCCATTGTTCTCTGTTCCATTGCTGATCCATTTTCCGGTCTTTTTCCATCTTATGTAGTCCTCTGAGTGCTTTCTGCAGCTCATCTTCAGTCTCACTGATCTCTCTCTTCCGCTGCTGTCATCCTACTGTTGAGAGCCCCTATTGTGTTTTTCACTTCATCTACTGAGCTTTTAAGGATGATATTTCTATTTGCATGGTTCTCATTTCTGCTCTCATTTCCTCCCGTAATTTATTGACTGCCCTTTCCACTGCTTCGCTTATGTTCTCCTGTATTTTATTGGACATCTGCTCCACTTTTTCGTTGAGCTCCTTAAGCATCCTACCAATTTCTTCTCATTGTCAGGAGAGATCATGCACATCTGCATTCTTTTTGAGTCTTCAGGGTTGATTCCTTCATCTGTTCTTCGAACTGGGGATCTGCATTGTTTCCCCATGGTGTTGCGGTGTTCAGGATAGATTCCTCTAGTGTACTGTTTCTTTTTTCTTGAGGGTATTACCTTCCCCTTGGTGTTGAATTTCCTAGTATTGTATTAATAAGTGGGCTGCGTGAGTGGCCGCCGCTCTTGCCAACCTCACACCCCACGGAGAATACCTGAGGCAGAGACAGGCTGGTGTGAGAGTTCAAAATGTCCGACTACTCCGCTTCCGCTTGGACTTCTGGGGTTGTAGTTCCACCTTTCTGCCGAGACCTGGGGCTCTACCACGACCCCA
>JAJIBD010027910.1:0-13350 GCA_021461705.1 Cryptotis parvus
TACTATATTGAGTAGGAAATTGGTGAGTGGGCAGCCTTGTGCTTGTCCCTGATCTTAAGGAAGGCTTTCAGTTCTTCCCCATTTAGAATGATGCTCACTGTGGGCTTGTAGTAGATGGCCTCGATTATATTGGGGAAGGGTTCGCTAATCCCATTTTACTAGGAGCTTTTACAATGAACATGTATTGAATCTTGTCAAATGCCTTCTCTGCATCCTATTGAGTATGATCATCCTTAGTTTTTATTTTTCTTTGTTGATATGATGTATTATGTTGATTGACTTGTAGATGTTGAATGGTTCACCTTGCATTCCCGGGATGAATACCACCTGGTCATGAGTGTATAATCTTTTTGATGACTCTTTGGATTCTATTTGCTGATGTTTTATTTAAGGGTCTTAGCATCTGTAACAATTTTCGTAGAGATTTGTCTATAGTTTCTTTCCTTTTGTAACATCTCTGTCTGCTTTACCAGGTATCAGGAGTGAAGCGCCACATTCATAAAAGCTATTTAGGTGTGTTTCTGTTTCTTAAATTTGCACGGAAGATATTGAAAAAAAATTGGGGAGTAGTAGTCCTTTTTACAAAAGGTTTTGTAAAATTACTAAGTGAATCCATCTGAACCTGGGCTTTGTGTTTTACCAGGGAAGATTTTGATTGTGAGTTTCCATCTCCCTCAATGGAGATAGGTTTTTGTTGAGGTATCCCAAAATTTCTTATTGAAACCTTGGGAGGTATAGAATTCAGGAATTTGTCCATTTCTTCTAAGTTTCTCTTTTGTTTTCATGGCATACAGAGAATCTCACGGTAATCTCAATGATCTTGAATTTGGCTGGCCCAGTTTTTCTAGCCCATGATATCCCCATTTCATTTCTGATTCTATTTATGTAGGTTCTCTATTTTCCCTTTTCTACAAGTCTTGCAAACAGTATTTTGCTAAACTTGTTTATTTTCAAGAACCAGCTTTTGGTTTTTTAGTTGATCTCTTCTGGATTACTTTTTGGCATTCCATCCATTGATTTCTGCTCCCTAAGTTTTACTATTACTTCCTGCTTAGAGACAGGCTCCCTTTGTTCACTCTCTATGATCTTAAGTTGTGAAGTCAGACTGTTTAGTGATATCCTTTTCCTCTTTTCTGATGAATACTTGAAGAGCTGGAACTTGCCTCTTAACATTGCTTTGCTGTATCCACAAGTTCTGGGAATTTCGGTAATCAATCTCATTTGTTTCCAGGAATCTTTGGATTTCCTCTTTGATTTCTTTATGACTTGCTAGTTGTTCAGCAGTGAGTTGTTTAGCTTCCAGTTACGGTTTGGTCTCCGTTTTTGTGTAAATTAGAGTTCTTCCTGGCTCTACGCACCAGGAGATTACTCCTGGCAGTGTTCAGGGGACCATATAGGATACCAAGGATCGAACCGGGCTTGCATAGGCGGGCATGCCACAGCAAATGCCCTACCTACCGGGGTTTCACTCTGGCCAACTTCTATTTTCAGGGTGCATTGTGGTCACAAAAAAAATACTTGGCACAATTTATATCTTCCTGGTTTTTGGAGGTATGATTTATGGCTCAGCATGAGATCTATTTTGGAGTAAGATCCATGAACACTGGAGAAGAAAGTGTATTCAGCTTTTTGGGGATGAAGTGTTCTATATGTCTGGCCTCTTTCTTCCATCTCTTCTTTTAGGAAGCCAAGTATTTCCTTGGTAAGTTTCAATCTTGTTGATGCTCAGGGGTTGTTATAGCAGTGTTGAAGTCTTCAATTACAATTGCGTTGCTGTCAATGTCTTCTTTGAAGTCTATTAGTAGTTGTTTACCCGTATTTTGCTGGCCCCTCGTTGGGTGCATATATGTTTAATAGCGTGATATCTTCCTGATATGTGTGTCCCTTGACTCTTAAGAAGGGAGCTTCCATGCCTTTGACCCGCTGCAGCCACGAGTCTATGTTGTCAGATACTAGTATGGTACCCAGCCTTTTGGATGGGTTGTTTGAGTGAAGGATTGCTTTCCGCGCCTTTTATTTTGAGCCTGCCTTAGCCCGATTGTTCAGGTGTGTTTCGTGAAGGCGGCAGAATGTCAGATTCAATTTTTGATCCATTTTGTCACTCTGTCTCTCTTACCCAGATGTATTCTGACCATTGATATGGCCAGAGAGTTTAGTATCATGGGTTTTTGTGCCAGCTTTCTGGGTAGCTTGTTTGTTCTTTGACTTTTGTCTCATCTTGGGGTCGATACTTCAGTCCTTTTTAAGGTTGATTTTGACTTTACAAAGTTCCTATGCTGTTGTTTATCCAAGAGATTGTATATCTGTCCTTCAAATCTGAGTGAGAGTTTGGCCGGATAAAGTATTCTTGTTGAGACATTATTTCAGTGAGTTTTTTTTTTACTATGTCCCACCACTTCCTTTGGGCTTGGAGAGTCTCTTCTGAGAAGTCTGTTGAAGTCCAATAGCTGAAATCAATATGCAATTTCATGCTCTGATCTTGCCTTAAAATTATGTCTCTGTCTATTAGCATCCATTACTCTGACTAGGATTTGTCTTGGGGTCTTTCTATTGGGATCTCTTCTTGCTGCTATGCATCTGGCTTATGGATCTGAATGCCTTAATCCTAACTGGGGGGAACTTTTCAGCCTGGATGTTTTTAACTGCCCCAATTTCCTTGGGGTTGAATTCATTTCCCTATAGGGACTCCGATGAATCTTACATTATTTTGGCTGGCTACATCCCATTGTTCTCTGTTCAGTTGCTGATCCATTTTCCGGTCTTTTTCCATCTTATGTAGTTCTCTCAGTGCTTTTTCTGCGGCTCATCTTCAATTTCACTGTTATTCTTTTTCCATGGCTATCATCCTACTGTTGAGAGCCCCCTAATGTGTTTTTCATTTTTCATCTACTAAGCCTTTTAAGTAATGATATTTCTATTTGCATGGTTCATTTCTGCTCTCATTTCACTCCCGTAATTTACTGGCTGCCCTTTCTACTGCTTAGTTTATGTTCTCCTGTATTTTGTTGGACATGGCTGCCCATTTTTTGGCCCAGCTCCCTTAAACATCTACATGTTCTTCTCTAAATTCTTGTCAGAGAGATCACACACATCTACATTCTTTTTTGAGTCTTCAGGGGTTGATTTTCGTCGTGTTCTTCCAGCTGAGGATTTTTGTTGTTTCCCCCCATGGTGTTGTTGATGTTCAGGGGATAGCATTCCTCTGGCATACTGTTTCTTTTTTCTCAAGGCTACTACCTTCACTTGATGTTGGAATTCCTAGTTTTTGTGGTAGTGGAAGCTGTGCGGCCGCCGGTCAGCCCGCTGCACACCCCAGGGAGAATACCTGAGAGTGGAGACAGGCCAGTGTGAGAGTTCAAAATGTCCGTTTACTTTCGCTTCTGCTTGGACTTCTGAGGTTTGTAGTTCCACGTTTTGCTGAGGCCGGGGGCTCTACCACGACCTAGATGCCTGCCCAGCCAGCCGCACCCCATCACGTTTACGGTTTTTTTAAAAGATGATTCTCTGTTTGGGGGCTTTGGACAATGTATCTTTCAGGATTTTTGTTTGTTCCAATTCTCCAGTCAATACAGGGCCTCATTTATGTCAGACAAGTTTTCTACCACTAAGCCATATTATTTTAGTGCAATAAAAAATGTCAAGATTTCATCTGAATTTTCAGTATCAGATATTTGATATTTAAAGTTGCTATTCACCAGAAACTAAAAGTCATTATGTTGCTTTGTAAAAATTATTTTCACAGAGGAGACATGAAAATAACTCTTTGCTCTAGATTGATTTTAAACTGTGTATAATGAAAGATACAACTAGGGAAATCTATGTTTATGATCTTTCAGAAAACAATGTGATTGTTGGCCATATACTTTCAAAATATGCTCTTCATATTCCTGAATCAACCAGATGCCATTGGGCTACATTGGCACGTGATAGGATCCAATGGAAATGTTACTGGTGCCCACTGGAGCAAATCGGTGATTAAGGGGATTCAAGCGATCAAGTCATCAAGTGTATTTTAACTTTAAGAATACAGTTTTTTAGAATTTAGATAAAGAAATTTTATTTATTTAAAAAATGTCAGAAAAAGATGAAGTCATGAAATTTACCTGCAAATGGATGGACATGGAGACTATCATGCTGAGCGAAATTGTGGGAAATATTAATACCAGACTAACCAGACTAGAACTAAGTATTGAATACACAAATGTATTTACATAATAATCACTAAATGACTATAGGGCAAGTCAACATATGTAAGTGAGAGAGAGAGAGAGAGAGAGAGAGAGAGAGAGAGAAATAAGAGCTGGTAGGGCAAAGTCAACATATGTAAGTGAAAGAGAGAGAGAGAGAGAGAGAGGAGAGAGAGAGAGAGAGAGAAAGAAGAGCTGGAGGCGATAGCACAGCAGGTAGGTGTTTGCCTTGCACTGCAGCAAACCCAGAGTTTGATCCCTGATATCCCATATGGTCCCCCAGCACTGCCTGGAGTAATTTCTGATCAAAGAGCCAGGAATAATCCCTCGAGATAGCTGAGTGTGGCCCAAAAAGCAAAAAAAAAAAAAAAATAAGAGAGAGAGAGAGAGAGAAGAAAAGTGCCTGCTATAGAGACAGGATGGGAGGGGGAGGAAGGGGCCATTGGTGGTGGGAATAGGGCACTGGTGGAGGTTGGGTACTGGAACAATATATACCTGAAACCCAACCATAAACATTTTTGTAATTGTGTTTCACACATGGGATAATAAAAATTAAAAAACTAAAAAAATAAAAGAAATGAAAGTGAAAATTCTTTCAAATGTTACTTTAGCATTCTCGAGAGTGCTATATAAAAGCTCCCTTTCATTACCTTCAAGATAACTCATGGTATCTGCCCCCAAAAAAAACATAACAAAATGACAGGTAGGTCTTTATGACAAAAAGCATTTCTGCACTTTTACTAATAAAATATGTATTGTATTTATGTATTTGAAATATTTATCAGCATGTGAAGAATCATTTAAGTCATCAATTAAACAGACTGTAATTCACCTAATATGTTTTTATTCCAATCAATCATAAACCATTGAACTAGGCCTTAATAATAACAATTGTTATAGGCAGAAAAATAAAATGTGTTTCACATTCAAAAAAAAATCTGTCCATATTAACCTTTGATTTACTCCATACTAGTCACAATATGCTGTTGTAAATTTAAGCCATTCAACAGTGTAAAATCTTTTCTGCTTCTCGGTCCTATTCATGTAAAGCAGGTAACCTTTAGCTATCTTTAGTACAGCTAACCCTCTAAAAACATCTCACGGGGCCGGAGCGATAGTCCAGTGGGTAGGGCATTTGCCTTGCATGTGGCCGGTCCATGCTGGCCCAGCTTCAATCCCCCTGCATCCCATATGGTCCCCCCAAGCACCTCCACGAGTAATTCCTGAGATCAGAGCCAGGAATAAGCCCTGAGGATCGCCATGTGTTACCCAAAAAGCAAAAATGAATAAATAAATAAAAACATCTCACACCAGAATTAATGTACCAAATATATATGTGCATATTTTCCATTGGTCAGATTTAATTTTCTTAACCACTCCTCCATCTTTCTTCTCTAAAATATATTAAGCATAATTTCCAATACATTTCAATTTCAAAATACATACTTGAATAGTCACATAAAATGTTTGCTAAAATTGGCTGTTAGGAGTAGCTAACACAGTAGCTAACTTACTAAGCTAACTTAGTATCTCTAAGTAGTAGTAAAAAATTAAACTTTATTTCAAGCACAGATTTCTGTGGCCTTTTCATAAATTGAGTCTTCAACTCAATTTAAGAGATGAGATGATGTTGTGTAAGAGGTTAACTTCCTTACACCCTGGGGTGTGTTTAAAGACTCATAAACTAGAAATAGTGGAGATAGTCCCTAGATGCTTGTTACTTGTAGTTAAAGGAAGTCATGTACTAATTCAGTACAATTTCCCTATAATGCAGTTTGCTTTCTACTAGACGTGTATGCTTAATATCCTATTACTTTGGAGTTACAGAAATGTAACCAGTTGGTAATGTGTGACTTTTTTTCCTGCCTCCAGCACTTGAAAGTGTTTATTATACTTCCCTTTTCACTACAATCTCAGGCATAGCCTGAGTTCAGTTCTGAAACCTAGTTCCCTTCTTGTTTCCTTCCTGAGTTAGAGAAATGCCTTTACTTTTTATGGTAAGAGTGGGAAAATTCCATAACAATAAATAACAAAACAAACATTCTTTGTCCTTTTGCTGCCACTATTTTGATAGCTCCTAATATCTCTTTTCTCTTTCTCTACACCCTTTGCTTCCCTGAATCATGTACCCACATAGGAATCACTTATGCAAAATCAAACCCTATGTTAAATTATATATATATAAAACATACATGTATAACTGTATATACACAGATTTATATATATCTGGTATTATATATGAATGCCAAAAAATTCACAATCATAAAATATAAAGCATTTATAAAGAGCTGACAACAAACTTGAGGATAATAAATTTTCTATAGTGGTATAGACAGCTAATTCAGTATTGGAATAAGATACTATCTATCTGACTCACCTATTGTTAAGCTTAGATGTTCTTTTATTAAAATATAGGACTTTGTAACAAATTAAGTATAATTAAAGAAAAAGATATATGACCAAAAAATGTTTGACCCAATTTAATCCATTTTTAAGACCACATATTAGAGCACTGTTAATTTAAAAGGAAAATCAATTAATATAAGTTATGAATGAATTTGACATCACTGAATTAAAGTATACTTTAAAATTCTGGATAATATCCTATAATTATAACTATAAGAATAACTAACACTTACTTTGAAACCAAGACTGACAATGAAAAATAAAATTCAAGAATAATAGTCCATCTTTGCAAGAGTAGGGTTAAGGAAATGATAAGCCATTTTTGATAGTATTAGAAAATATTATAAACCACATACGTTTATCTTTGTCATTTTTTTCTGCAACAATAATAATTCAAGTTTGAATCTCTAATGATTAGCGACTTTATTATATTTTGTAGTCTCTTTTATTATTGTATTCTAGTGCAATATTTTATTATTGTATTTCTAGACAGGCATAACAAAAGACATTAAAATATGATCAAAAGGAAATATTATGAGTAAAAGAAGAAAGTCTAACAAAAGGTCTTATGCTTGCACACACACAGCTATGGAAAAACAATTAATCAAGTCATATACAATTACTTCCTATGGGCTTCATACATACTTTTCTGCTTATAGTAATCCAGGGAATTTCTTGGAAGAACATTTTTACTAGATCATACTTTATGGTATGACTAGTATATAACAAATATGTGCAGTGAGGGGCCGGCGATAGTCCAGCGCATAGGACGTTTACCTTGTGCGGCCGCCCATGCCAGCCCAAGTTCGATCCCGGCATCCCATATGGTCCCCTGAGCACCGCCAGGAGTGATTCCTGAGTGCACAGCCAGGAGAAACCCTGAGCATTACCGGTGTAACCCAAAAAGCAAAAAAAAAAAAAAAAAAAAATGCATTGACTTGGTGCCATACCTAACTACCTGAAATGACATAGGCCTTTACATCATAAGAAATCAAAGACACAATTTTCCACCTAAAAGAGGGAAGAGTGCTACTTTAGAAGACTGGATTAAATAAGTCTTCCACCTATTTTTTGGTGATGAATCTTAACAGAATCAATCAACTTTTCTGTGATTTATCTCTATTTTTGAAGTGAAACCAAGCAGAAACTATTTTTGTAAAAAGAACATGGAATCGTCTCTTCCATGCTTTTCCACTGTATGATTTTTTACCGGAAATTCCTTGCCATCTTATAGGGTTCCATCAGATAAATTGTAGTTACAGCCATAACTTAAGATTATAGATAGATCTTTCTTTTTTCTTCCAATTTCTTTATATACTCTTTTCTTGATTATTTCACTATTTATGTGACAAAGACAGTATATGAAATAATTTTGTGGTGATGATCTTAGACATTTCAAAAACCAACACAAAAAATACTGTATCAAAGGTATATTACTCATAACTTTGTTTTTATGGAATATAAATAACTATGATTTGCATAATTATACTTAATTAAAAATAACTATGTTTATTAAAAAATTACTAATCTATAATATGTACTTAGTAGCTATTTCAGATTGAAGATTAGAGTTTAGATTGTAGGAGAGACCTTGTTTGCTTCAACAGCTACTGTTACAGACTAAATGTATTTCTTCCAAAAGCATGTATTGAGACACATTAACATGACAGCATTAGGAAATGGGCCCTTGGGAGTTGTTAAGCCATAAGAGTGGAGTATATAAGAAGAAGCCAGGGGCAGTGACATTTCTCTCAGCCATGTGAGCAAACAAGAAAAATATAACCATCTGCAAAACAGCAGGAATAGCTTCTCCAAACACCCAATGTCATCTTCTTGACCTTGAATTTCTTTATTTCCACAACTGTGAAAAGTAAGTGTTGTTTAAGTCACCTAAACGAATGGTATGTTGTCTTAGCAGAGTGAACTGCTTTTATGACATCCACCTTTACAGATGAAAAAATGAGACCAGAAATGATTAAATGATTTGTGAAAAATCACCCCAATATGAATAAGTATTGAAGTGATAACTAAGACGAGTTTCCTGATTTTCAATCTAGCATTTTTCCACTACAACATTTGTGATTTATTTACTCAGTCAACATTTCAGGGCCTCATATATTAAAGCAGAGCTGATTTAGAGATCAAAGTGAGGCATGGGAGAAGGTGTAAAATTATTAGGTTACTCCTTGTCCTAACGTTCTTGCAATTTCATGTAAATATAAAGCGTACCCGTTATTTACTGTAAGTTCTATTCGCATGTGTAGTGTTCTAAGAAGGATGGCCAGAATATGAAAGCTTGAAGAAGGAGATGACTTCTGACCAAAACATCAGAAGGAAATCCAAGGAAGGCCAATTTTAGCTGAAAGGCAGAAAGATACTAGAAGTATCAAATAGAAGGGATTTTTACACATGTAGTTTCTTTCATTACACACACAAAAAAGCAAACCTTGGAGGAGCTACTTAGAAAACACAGGAAAGGGCAGTTCTGTGTATCAAGGGAAAAAATAGATAATCACTGCTGGTCATCATTTGCAGGGTGTTACAGTTGCATTCAATCTTTGAGATTTACCATTATAAGCCAAATTTCTGGAAGGAACATTTTTAATTGGTAGAATGAAAGTAGGCATAATTTGTTAAAAAGTCTTGCCACATTCACTAAAAATTAATATAAAATAAGCGACCTATAGACCACAGGAAAAATGGACATCAGAGTGCTGTTGCTGAAAGATGGCAGAGCATAGAAAACACAAGTATGTGAGACAACATAAGTGCCTGTCAATGAATGATTGGATAATAAATCTGTGGCATATGCATTCCTAAAGGAATACTACCCAACTATAAGAAAATGAAATCTTTCCAACTATGACAACGTGGATAGAACTTAAGGGTTTATTCTAAGAGGAATATGGTGGAAAAAAAATGATAAACACCACAAGTAAACATGAATATACTGTGAAATATATTATACATTAATATATATGTAGATAGATTATAAATAAAAAAACAAGAGAACCAAAACAAATGAATAAATAAATTATACCCTTTATTCTGACAGCATAAATGATATTCCCAGTGCAAGAAGAGTGTTTTTTGGTGAGCTAGTTTGGGGTAGAGAGAATTCGATGGATTTTAATGCAGGGTTATTGGAACTTTGCTAATGGTTATGACATTGTATCACATTTGAGGGAGCATGAATCTGAATTCTCAAACATAAAATTAAACAAAATAAATCAAGCAGAAAAAAATATACCTACTTAATCATCTAACAATATATGTGGAAAAAATTCTGAATATAAAGAATGAAAAATAAGTAAGGAGAATAGAAAGTTAGAGCATCCCAATTTGCTAACACATAGGACAACTAGAAGACATCAGAGTGAGCCAAACTCCCCCTTTTGAGTCATTTTCACTCTCCTACATCTACATCACTATCTCAAAAGGTCAACTGCTCCCTCTAGTTCACTATAAGTTTATAAGATACATACCCATTTAAAAAGCTTTTTGAGAATATGTGTGTATGTGTGTGTGCATGCAAAAAATTTTGTTACACCTTGAGATTAAGCAAGCACTTTCCTCGGTATTCGGGAATTATACTGCAAGAGATTGAACCTTGGATTCCTCCATGCATCATCCCATTCAGATATCTTCCAAGACTCCATTCTGGATGCGCATTGCTTGTATCACTTGTATCACTTGGCTCCCATTGTTCATCCATTTTCTCAGGAGGCACCAGTAACATCTCCATATGTCATTTCACATGCTGTGTAGCCCAAGGGCATCTTCTTGCTCCATGAACACAAAGATCCTCAGGCCATTCTTCAGGTCATGAGAATGAGGGTTTATCATTGTTACTAGTTTTTGGCATATCGAAACGACACTGGCAGCTTGCCAGGCTCTGCCGTTGGGTGGTGTTCACTCAGTAGTAGGCGCTCATCTCTTGCATTTACTGATGAACCGCAATGGGGAGATGTCTGGCTTTTCTCTTAGGTGGAGCTCAGAGGAGCTGTGGATTCTAGGTGTAAAAAATAGCTGCCCCCATGGTGTGGGGGTTCCCTCTGTCTTCTTGTACTGGGATGACGGTCCAGGGATAGAATCCTCCTAGAACTGTATGCAGTGTATAAATGTGGAAGATCCTGGGAAGGACCTGGTCCTACTTCCATTATTGTCTAAGACTGTTGCTGGACCGTCTGCCACGCACCAGCAGCTGTGAGTCTGGTGTTCTCTCTTCGGTGTGGCTGGTGTGGTGGTTTGGGGCTTTGCAGCCCCACCTGGCAAAATGGAGGTGGAGGGAATGGGAAGAGGAGCAAAAACCCTGTTCTAAGTCCAGTCAAGCGTGATACGCCCCCCCGCATGTACAACCCCAGAGCTATTTTGGATTCCGCCAGGGGCTGGCTGAGCCTATTTACGCCCTCTCGGACTCCATGGGCTACTCCACACTTGTTGCAACAGACAAACTATGGAAACAACCCCAATGCCCAACTACAAGCGCAATATATCAAGAATATGGATCAATGTAATATTTCACAGTTCTGAAAAAGATCAAATCCATGCAATTTATGTATGGCACTAGCAGATAATCATCCTAGTGGAAATCAGTCAGAAGGACAGAATACAGATACAGAATGAGCTTTCTCACAAAGTGCGACTTAGAATAAACAGCGGGGGCCTGACGATAGCCCAGCAGGTAGAAGCGTTTGCCTTACACGTGGCCGGCCTCTGCCCGCCGGGTTCGATCCCAGGCATCCCATATGGTCCCCTGAGCACCGCCAGGAGTAATTCCTGAGTGCAGAGCCAGGAGAGCCCCTGAGGTTGCCAGGTGTGACCCAAAAAAGCAAAAAAAAAAAAAAAAAATACACAGCGAGGTAGCAACAGAGGGCCAAAGGAAACACAATGGAAGAGCTGATGCTCATAAGGGAAATAAAGGTTCCAATGAATGAGGAACAGAATGTTTTTGACTTTAAATCCAATTGCAGTCATCCCCTAGCATAAACAGAATAAACCACTCTTATCTCCTCAACTTCAGAAAAGGAATGTTGTTGTTGTAGCTACACAAAGCTAAAAGAATATACTAAGAATAGCCTGCCTTTTTATTTATTTATTTGTTTGTTTATTTATTTATTTATTTATTTTGCTTTTGGGTCACACCCGCAATGCTTATGGGTTACTCCTGGCTCTTTCGCTCTGGAATTATTGCTTGGGGGGACCGTATGGGATGCTAAACATCGAACCCAGGTGTGGATCGTGTGCAAGGCAAATACCCTACCAACTGTACTATTGCTCCGGCCACCCAAGAATAGCCTTAAGAATAAGCAGAGGGAGATTCTTTCCATTTCAACTTATTATCTTTTTTTTTTTTTTTTGCTTACCTCAATCTGGGTGTCCAAGTCATTGAGAGCAAAGTAACTTTTGGGGGACAAGTGGTCACATTTAGAGTTTACTGCTGAAATATACCATAGGAACATTTTCCTGATTCTTCCCCTAATTTCAAATATTGTATTAACTCTGTCATTGGCAAATGTTTGAGAAGGTATTTAATCTATCCTTTTATGTTTTTAAAATAAAAAAATTGCTTTGCTACTGGAATCACTTCAATATTTTTTAAAAGAAACTTCGTTGATTGAGAGCCTTTTTACCTCTGTGACGAAATTAGACAATTAGCTTAGAATATGCACTGATAAGTTTGACATTTGCTATACTTGACAATGATTAATGTAGTCATTGATAAAGTGACAAATACAGGTATATTAAAAATGACAAAACATAAACTCATGAAACAGCACAAAAGCAAAAAAAAAGAACTAAGAAGTAAAACCTTGATTTCTTGTTAAAAAGAATAGCTCTTGAACATTTACTGTGAACAACATTTTACTTTTTTTTTTTTTTTTTTTTTGCTTTTTATGAGTCATACCCAATGCTCAGGGGGTTACTCCTGGCTCTGCATTCTGGAACCACTAGCAGTGCTTTGGGGACCATATGGGATCCAGGGGAATAGAACCAAGGTCCAAGGCATGCAAGACAAATGCCCCCACCCGCTGAACAATTGTCCGGTCTCATATTGTACTTTTTAACTTATCTTAAAATGTTAACTCATGGAGATAGTACGGAGCAACTGAAGGTCGCTACGTATGCCAAACCCCTGTTCAATTTCTGTTATCACATATGGACCTCAAACAGCTAGTATTATTCTTGAGCACAGATTTGAAACTAAGCCCAGACACTGCGCCGGATGTAGTCTCAGACCCCAAAACCTTACAACCCCCAAATAGCATTTTCTTGAGACTCATTCTTAAATTCTTATTTCTGCCATATTTCTTACTCCTTTAATAAAAATGTATAATCAAAATGTGTTTTAATGTGCTATATACTATTTTGTGTATATAAAATATTGCTGTGTACAACAGTATATTGGAATTCTATGGCAGAATTCAATAGACATTTTAGAAAAAATGTACATAGTTTTTCATACATAAGAAATAATGAGATATGTGGAGCTTCAGAAACAATTTTAAATACTAAGTGAAGTCTCAATTGGCCCCCGACCTTATTCTTTTTCTTATTATACCATCAGATGATATACAATTTAAAAGATGTGTCCATAATTGGGATTCATTCAAGCACATTTTTTCCAGCACCCATCCCTCCACCAGTGCCCCTATTCCCATCACCAATGTCCCAAAATTCCCTCTCCCCCTCCCTAGCCTGCCTTTATAGCAGGCACTATTCCTCTTCTTATCATTTTCTTGTCTCTCTCTCTTTC
>JAJIBD010027911.1:0-64336 GCA_021461705.1 Cryptotis parvus
TTGGCACAATCTATATCTTCCTAGTTTTATGGAGGTATGATTTATGGCTCAGCATGTGATCTATTTTGGGTAGATCCAATGCACTTTGGAGAAGAAATGTATTCTAGCTTTTGGGGATTTAGTGTTTCTGTAGTAACCAGCCCTCTTTCTTCATCTCTTCACTGCAGTCTAAATAGTATTTCCTTGGCAAGTTTCGATCTTGTTGATCTATCGAGGGTTGATATAGCAGTGTTGAAGTCTTCAATTACAATTGCGTTACTGTTAATGTCTTCTTTGAAGTCTAGTAGTTGTTTTAGGTATTTTGCTGGCCCCTCGTTGGGTGCATATATGTTTAATAGTGTGATATCTTCCTGATATATGTATCCCTTGACTACCAAAAAAGTGACCTTCCATGTCCCTTCTGACCTTCTTCAGCCTGAAGTCTATGTTGTCAGATACTAGTATGGCTACCCCAGCCTTTTGGATGGGTTGTTTGAGTGAAGGGGATTGTCTCCGGCCTTTATTTTGAGCCTGCCTTAGTTCTAGTTTGCTCAGGTGTGTTTCGTGGAAGGGCAGCAGAATGGATTCAATTTTTTTTGATCCATTTTGTCACTCTGTGTACCTTAATGGAGTATTCAGACCATTGATATTAGAGAGAGATTATTATCATGTGGTTTTTGTGCCAGCTTTCTGAGTAGCTTGGTTGTTCTTTGACTTTTGTCTCATCTTAGAGTCGATATTTCAGTCCTTTTAAGGTTTTGATTTGACTTTACAAAGTTCCTAAGCGTTGTTTATCAGAAGTTGTATATCCGTCCTCAAATCTGAGTGAGAGTTTAAACGGATAAAGTATTCTTGCTGAGGCATTCATTTCATTGAGTTTTTTTTTTTACTATGTCCCTACTTCCTTTGGGCTTAGACTCTCTTCTAGAAGATAGTTGAAGTCCAATGGCTGCGCCTTTGTATACAATTTCCGCTGCTGATCTTGCTGCCTTAAGAATTATGTCTCTGTCTAGCAATCCATTACTCTGACTAGGATTTGTCTTGGGGTCACTCTATTGGGGTCTCTTCTTGCTGCTATGCATTGGCTTCTTGGATCGGAATGCATGACCCTACTTGGGAACTTTTCAGCCTGGATGTTTTTTAACTGTTTTAATTTCCTTGGGGTTAATTCCTTTCCCTATGGGACCCATGAATCTTACGTTGTCTCTGCCTGGCTACATCCCATTGTTCTCTGTTCAGTTGCTGATCCATTTTCCAGTCTCTTTCCATCTTATGTAGTTCTCTGAGTGCTTTCTGCAGCTCATCTTCAGTTTCACTGATAGTCTTTTCCTTGCTATCATCCTACTATTTGAGCCCCTAATCTCATTTCATCTACTGAGCTTTTAAGTGATGATATTTCTATTTGCATGGTTTCCTGTTTCTGCTCTCATTTCCTCCCTAATTTACTGGCTGCCTTTTCCAAACTGCTTATTTATGTTCTCCTGTATTTTGTTGGACATGTGCTCCATTTTTTGTTGAGCTCCTTAAACATCCTACCATTTCTTTCTAAATTCCTTGTCAGAGATCACACACATCTGGCATTCTTTTGAGTCTCCCCAGTTGGACCCCATGCTCTGTTCTTTGAACTGGGGATTTGCGTTATTTCCCCATGGTGTTGCAATGTTCAGGATGGAATCCCTCTGGCGTACTGTTTTCTTACCTTACTTTTTCTTAAGGCTACTACCTTCACTTGGGTGTGTAATTTCTAGTTTTGGATTAATAAGCGGCCACATTTGGACCGCCCTGTCCAGTCAGCTGCACCCCCAGGGAGTACAGGGGAGACAGGCCAGTGTGAGAGTTCAAAATGTCCGTTTACTTTGCGCTTCTGCTTGGACTTCTAGGTTTGTAGTTCCACGTTTTGCTCGAGGCCGGGGCTCTACCACGACGATGCCTGCCCAGCTAGCCGCACCCCATCGTTTAGGTTATTTTTAAAAGAATTCTCTGTTTGAGGGCTTTTGGACAGTAGTATCTTCAGGATTTTTGTTTGTTTCAATTCTGGAGAAGTCAATACAGGGCCTCATTATGTGAACAAGTTTTCTACCACTAAGCCATATTAGTTTAGTGTAATAAAAATGTCAAGATTTCATCTAATTTTCAGTATCAGATATTTGATATTTAAAGTTTCTATTCACCAGAAACTAAAAGTCATTATGTTTGCTTTGTAAAAATTATTTTCACAGAGGGAGACATAAAATAACTCTTTGCTCTAGATTGATTTTAAACTGTGTATAATGAAAGCATACAACTAGGGAAATCTTATAACATGATCTTTCAGAAAACAATGTGATTGTTGGCCATATACTTTCAAAAATATGCTTTCATATTCCTGAACCAGATGCCATTGGGCTACATTGGCACGTGATAGGATCCAATGGAAATAGTTACTGGTGCCCACTGGAGCAAATCGGTGATTAAGGGGATTCAAGCGATCAAGTCATCATGTATTTTTAACTTTTAAGAATACAGTTTTTTAGAATTTAGATAAAGAAATTTTATTATTTAAAATGTCAGAAAGAGATGAAGTCATGAGTTTTACCTGCAAATGGATGGACATGGAGACTATCATGTGAGCGAAATTGTGGAAAATATGACCAGACTAACCAGACTAGAACTAAATTGAATACACAAATGTATTTACATAATAATCCCTACTAAATGACTATAGGGCAAGTCAACATATGTAAGTGAAGGAGAGAGAGAGAGAGAGAGAGAGAGAGAGAGAGAGAAATAGAGCTGGTAGGGGCAAGTCAACATATGTAAGTGAAGAGAGAGAGAGAGAGAGAGAGAGAGAGAGAGAGAGAGAGAGAGAGAGAAAGAAGAGCTGGAGCGATAAGCAACAGTAGGTAGGGTGTTTGCCTTCTGCAAGATAAACCAAGGTTTGATCCCTGATATCCCATATGGTCCCCCAGCACTGCCTGGAGTAATTTCTGACCAAAGAGCCAGGAATAATCCCTGAGATGGCTGAGTGTGGCCCAAAAAGCAAAAAAAAATAAATAAGAGAGAGAGAGAGAGAGAGAAGAAAACTGCTATAGAGACAGGATGGGGGAGGGGGAGGAATTGGGGGCCATTGGTGGTGGGAAGAAGTACTGGTGGAGGGTTGGGTACTGGAAACAATATATACCTGAAACCCAACCATAAACATTTTTGTAATTGTGTTTCACACATGGGATAATAAAAAATTAAAAAACTAAAAAATAAAGAAATGAAAGTGAAAATTCTTTCAAATGTTACTTTAGCATTCTCGAGAGTGCTATATAAAAGCTCCTTTCATTACCTTCAAGATAACTCATGGTATCTGCCCCAAAAAAAACATAACAAAATGACAGGTAGGTCTTTATGACAAAAAGCATTTCTGCACTTTTACTAATAAAATATGTATTGTATTTATGTATTTGAAATATTTATCAGCATGTGAAGAATCATTTAAGTCATCAATTAAACAGACTGTTATTCACCTAATATGTTTTTTTATTCCAATCATCATCAAAAACCATTGAACTAGGCCTTAATAACAACAATTGTTATAGGCGAGAAAATAAAATGTGTTTCACATTCAAAAAAAAAATCTGTCCATATTAACCTTTGATTTACTCATACTATTACAATATGCTGTTGTAAATTTAAGCCATTCAACAGTGTAAAATCTTTTTCTGCTTCTCGGTCCTATTCATGTAAAGCAGGTAACCTTAGCTATCTTTAGTACAGCTAACCCTCTAAAAACATCTCACCGGGCCGGGCGATAGTCCAGTGGGTAGGGCATTTGCCTTACTGTGACGGTCCATGCTGGCCTCGCTTCAATCCCTGCATCCCATATGGTCCCCCAAGCACCTCCACGAGTCCTGAGATCAGAGCCAGGAATAAGCCCCGAGGATCGCCATGTGTTACCCAAAAAGCAAAAAATGAATAAATAAATAAAAACATCTCACACCAGAATTAATGTACCAAATATATATGTGTGCATATTTTCCATTGGTCAGATTTAATTTTCTTAACCACTCCTCCATCTTTCTTCTCTAAAATATATTAAGCATAATTTCCAATACATTTCAATTTCAAAATACATACTTGAATAGTCACATAAAATGTTTGCTAAAATTGGCTGTTAGGAGCTAACACAGTAGCTAACTTACTAAGCTAACTTAGTATCTCTAAGTAGTAGTAAAAAAATTAAACTTTATTTCAAGCACAATTTCTGTGGCCTTTCATAAATTGAGTCTTCAACTCAATTTAAGAGATGAGATGATGTTGTGTAAGAGAGGTTAACTTCCTTACACCCTGCGGTATGTTTAAAGACTCATAAACTAGAAATAGTGGAGATAGTCCTAGATGCTTGTTACTTGTAGTTAAAGGAAGTCATGTACTAATTAAGTACAATTTCCCATAATGCAGTTTGCTTTCTACTAGACGTGTATGCTTAATATCCTATTACTTTGGAGTTACAGAATACACCAGTTGGTAATGTGAATTTTTTCCTGCCCCAGCACTTGAAAGTGTTTATTATACTTCCTTTTTCACTACAATCTCAGGCATAGCCTGAGTTCAGTTCTGAAACCTAGTTCCCTTCTTGTTTCCTTCCTGAGTTAGAGAAATGCCTTTACTTTTTATGGTAAGAGTGGGGAAAATTCCATAACAATAAATAACAAAACAAACATTCTTTGTCCTTTTGCTGCCACTATTTTGATAGCTCCTAATATCTCTTTTCTCTTTCTCTACACCCTTTTGCTTCCTGAATCATGTACCCACATAGGAATCACTTATGCAAATCAAACCCTATGTTAAATTATATATATATAAACATATACATGTATAACTGTATATACACAGATTTATATATATCTGGTATTATATATGAATGCAAAAAATTCACAATCATAAAATATAAAGCATTTATAAAGCTGACAACAAACTTGAGGATAATAAATTTTCTATAGTGGTATAGACAGCTAATTCAGTATTGGAATAAGATACTATCTATCTGACTTCACCTATTGTTAAGCTTAGATGTTCTTTATTAAAATATAGGACTTTGTAACAAATTAAGTATAATTAAAGAAAAAAGATATATGACCAAAAATGTTTTGACCCAATTTAATCCATTTTTAAGACCACATATTAGAGCACTGTTAATTTAAAAGGAAAATCAATTAATATAAGTTATGAATGAATTTGACATCACTGAATTAAAGTATACTTTAAAATTCTGTATAATATCCTATAATTATAACTATAAGAATAACTAACACTTACTTTGAAACCAAGACTGACAATGAAAAATAAAATTCAAGAATAATAGTCCATCTTTGCAAGAGTAAGGGTTAAGGAAATGATAAGCCATTTTGATAGTATTAGAAAATATTATAAACCACATACGTTTATCTTTGTCATTTTTTTCTGCAACAATAATAATTCAAGTTTGAATCTCTAATGATTAGCGACTTTTATTATATTTTGTAGTCTCTTTTATTATTGTATTTCTAGTGCAATATTTTATTATTGTATTTCTAGACAGGCATAACAAAAGACATTAAAATATGATCAAAAGGAAATATTATGAGTAAAAGAAGAAAGTCTAACAAAAAGGTCTTATGCTTGCACACACACAGCTATGGAAAAACAATTAATCAAGTCATATACAATTACTTCCTATGGGCTTCATACATACTTTTCTGCTTATAGTAATCCAGGAATTTCTTGGAAGAACATTTTTACTAGATCATACTTTATGGTATGACTAGTATATAACAAATATGTGCAGTGAGGGGCCGAAGCGATAGTCCAGCGACAGGACGTTTACCTTTGTCTGCGGCCGCCCATGCCAGCCCAAGTTCGATCCCGGCATCCCATATGGTCCCCTGAGCACCGCCAGGAGTGATTCCTGAGTGCACAGCCAGGAGAAACCCCTGAGCATTACTGGGGTAACCCAAAAAGCAAAAAAAAAAAAGAAAATGTGCATTGACTTGGTGCCATACCTAACTACCTGGAAATGACATAGGCCTTTACATCATAAGAAATCAAAGACACAATTTTCCACCTAAAAGAGGGAAGAGTGCTACTTTAGAAGACTGGATTAAATAAGTCTTCCACCTATTTTTTGGTGATGAATCTTAACAGAATCAATCAACTTTTCTGTGATTTATCTCTATTTTTGAAGTGAACCAAGCAGAAACTATTTTTGTAAAAAGAACATGGAATCGTCTCTTCAGCTTTTCCACTGTATGATTTTTTCCGGAAATTCCTTGCCATCTTAGGGTTCCATCAGATAAATTGTAGTTACAGCCATAACTTAAGATTATAGATAGATCTTTTCTTTTTTCTTCAATTTCTTTATATACTGCGTTTCTTGATTATTTCACTATTTATGTGACAAAGACAGTATATGAAATAATTTTGTGGTGATGATCTTAGACATTTCAAAAACCAACACAAAAATACTGTATCAAAGGTATATTACTCATAACTTTGTTTTTATGGAATATAAATAACTATGATTTGCATAATTATACTTAATTAAAAATAACTATGTTTATTAAAAATTACTAATCTATAATATGTACTTAGTAGCTATTTCAGATTGAAGATTAGAGTTTAGATGTAGGAGAGACCTTGTTTGCTTCAACAGCTACTGTTACAGACTAAATGTATTTCTTCCAAAAGCATGTATTGAGACACATTAACATGACAGCATTAGGAAATGGGCCCTTGGGAGTTGTTAAGCCATAAGAGTGGAGTATATAAGAAGAAGCCAGGGCAGTGACATTTCTCTCAGCCATGTGAGCAAACAAGAAAATATAACCATCTGCAAAACAGCAGGAATAGCTTCTCCAAACACCCAATGTCATCTTCTTGACCTTGAATTTCTTTATTTCCACAACTGTGAAAAGTAAGTGTTGTTTTAAGTCACCTAAACGAATGGTATGTTGTCTTAGCAGAGTGAACTGCTTTTATGACATCCACCTTTTACAGATGAAAAAATGAGACCAGAAATGATTAAATGATTTGTGAAAAATCACTCAATATGAATAAGTATTGAAGTGATAACTAAGACGAGTTTCCTGATTTTCAATCTAGCATTTTTTCCACTACAACATTTGTGATTTATTTACTCAGTCAACATTTCAGGGCCTCATATATTAAAGCAGAGCTGATTTAGAGATCAAAGTGAGGCATGGGAGAAGGTGTAAAATTATTAGGTTACTCCTTGTCCTAACGTTCTTGCAATTTCATGTAAATATAAAGCGTACCGTTATTTACTGTAAGTTCTATTCGCATGTGTAGTGTTCTAAGAAGGATGGCCAGAATATGAAAGCTTGAAGAAGGAGATGACTTCTGACCAAAACATCAGAAGGAAATCCAAGGAAGGTCAATTTTAGCTGAAAGGCAGAAAGATACTAGAAGTATCAAATAGAAGGGATTTTTACACGTAGTTTCTTTCATTACACACACAAAAAAGCAAACCTTGGAGGAGCTACTTAGAAAAACACAGGAAAGGGCAGTTCTGTGTATCAAGGGAAAAATGATAGATAATCACTGCTGGTCATCATTTGCAGGGTGTTACAGTTGCATTCAATCTTTGGGCTATACCATTATAAAGCCAAATTCTGGAAGGAACATTTTAATTGGCAGAATGAAAGTAGGCATAATTTGTTAAAAGTCTTGCCACATTCATAAAAATTAATATAAAATAAGTGACCTATCGACCACAGGAAAATGGGCATCAGAGTGCTATTGCTGAAAGATGGCAGAGCATGAAAACAGAAGTATGTGTGACAACATAAGTGCCTGTCAATGAATGATTGGATAATAAATCTGTGGCATATGCATTCATAAAGGAATACTACCCAACTATAAGAAAATGAAATCTTTCCAACTATGACAACGTGGATGGAACTTGAGGGTTTATTCTAAGAGGAATATGGTGGAAAAAAAATGACAAACACCACAAGTAAACATGAATATACTGTGAAATATATTATACATTAATATATATGTAGATAGATTATAAATAAAAAACAAGAGAACCAAAACAAATGAATAAATAAATTATACCCTTTATTCTGACAGCATAAATGATATTCCCAGTGCAGAAGAGTGTTTTGGAGAGCTAGTTTGGGGTAGAGAGAATTCGATGGATTTTAATGCAGGGGTTATTGGAACTTTGCTAATGGTTATGACATTGTATCACATTTGAGGAAGCATGAATCTGAATTCCTCAAACATAAAATTAAACAAAAATAAATCAAGCAGAAAAAATATGCCTACTTCATCATCTAACAATATATGTGTGGAAAAAATTCTGAATATAAAGAATGAAAAATAAGTAAGGAGAATAGAAAGTTAGAGCATCCCAATTTGCTAACACATAGGACAACTAGAAGACATCAGAGTGAGCCAAACTCCCCTTTTGAGTCATTTTCACTCTCCTACATCTACATCACTATCTCAAAAGGTCAACTGCTCCTCTAGTTCACTATAAGTTTATAAGATACATACCCATTTAAAAAGCTTTTTTGAGAATATGTGTGTATGTGTGTGTGCATGCAAAAATTTTGTTACACCTTGAGATTAAGCAAGCACTTTCCTCGGTATTCGGGAATTATACTGCAAGAGATTGAACCTTGGATTCCTCCATGCATCATCCCATTCAGATATCTTCCAAGACTCCATTCTGGATGCGCATTGCTTGTATCACTTGTATCACTTGTCTTCCCGTTGTTCATCCATTTGCTTGAGCAGGCACCAGTAACATCTCCATATGTCATTTCACATGCTATGTAGCCCAAGGGCATCTTCTTGCTCCATGAACACAAAGATCCTCAGGCCATTCTTCAGGTCATGAGAATGAGGTTTATCATTGTTACTGGTTTTTGGCATATCGCATACGACACTGGCAGCTTGCCAGGCTCTGCCGTGTGGGTGGTATTCACTCAGTAGTAGGCGCTCATCTCTTGCATTTACTGATGAACCGCAAATGGGGAGATGTCGGCTTTTCTCTTGGGTGGAGCTCAGAGGAGCTGTGGATTCTGGGTGTTGAAAATAGCTGCCCCCATGGTGTGGGGGGTTCCTCTGTCTTCTTGTACTGGGATGACGGTCCAGGGGATAGAATCCTCCTAGAACTGTACGCAGTGTATAAATGTGGAAGATCCTGGGAAGGACCTGGTCCTACTTCCATTATTGTCTAAGACTGTTGCTGGCCACCGTGCTGCCACGCACCAGCGCAGCAGTGAGTCTGGTGTCTCTCTTCCGGTGTTGCTGGGTGTGGTGGTTGGGAGCTTGCAGCCACACCTGGCAAAATGGAGGTGGAGGAATGGGAAGAGGAGCAAAAATCCCTGCTCTAAGTCCAGTCAGCGTGATAGCCCCACTCCCCGCATGTGTAAGCAAACCCTAGGAGCTATTTTGGACTCCGCCAGGGGGCTGGCTGAGCCATTTACCGCCCTCTGGGACTCCATGGGCTACTCCACACTTGGTACAACAGACAAAATATGGAAACAACCCCAATGCCCAACTACAAACGAATATATCAAGAATATGGATCAATGTAATATTACACAGTTCTGAAAAAGATCAAATCCATGCAATTTATGTATGGCACTAGCAGATATCATCCTGGTGGAAATCAGTCAGAAGGACAGAGACAGATACAGAATGAGCTTTCTCACAAGTGCGACTTAAGAATAAACAGCGGGGCCTGAGCGATAGCCCAGAAGGTAGGGCGTTTGCCTTACGTGGCCGGCCTCTGCCGGCCCGGGTTCGATCCCGGCATCCCATATGGTACCCTGAGCACCGCCAGGAGTAATTCCTGAGTGCAGAGCCAGGAGAAACCCCTGAATATTGCCAGGTGTGACCCAAAAAAAGCAAAAAAAAAAAAAAAGAATAAACAGCGAGGTAGCAACAGAGGGCCAAAGGAAACAAAATGGAAGAACTGATGCTCATAAGGGAAATAAAGGTTCCAATGAATGAGGAACAGAATGTTATCGCCATCCACTAGCAGTCATTCCCCTGGCACAAACAGAATAAACCCTGATATCTCCCTCAACTTCAGAAAGAATGTTTGTTGTTAGCTACAAAGCTAAAAGAATATACTAAGAATAGCCTGCCTTTTTATTTATTTGTTTGTTTGTTTATTTATTTATTCATTTTTGCTTTTTGGGTCACACCGGCAATGCTTAAGGGTTACTCCTGGCTCTTTCGCTCTGGAATTATTGCTTGGGGGGACCGTATGGAATGCTGGGCATCGAACCCAGGTGGATCGTGTGCAAGGCAAATACCCTACCAACTGTACTATTGCTCCGCCACCCAAGAATAGCCTTAAGAATAAGCAGAGGAGATTCTTTCCATTTCAACTTATTATCTTTTTTTTCTTTTTTTGCTTCCTCAATCTGGGTGTCCAGGTCATTGAGGGAGCAAAGCAATTCTTTGGGGACAAGTGGTCACATTTAGAGTTTACTGCTGAAATATACCATAGCAACATTTTCCTGATTCTTCCCCTAATTTCAAATTTGTATTAACTCTGTGATTGGCAAATGTGTTTGTGAAGGTATTTAATCTATCCTTTTATGTTTTAAAATAAAAATTGCTTTGTACAGGAAACACTTCAATAATTTTTTTAAAAACTTTGTGATTGAGAGCCTTTTATTCTGAAGAGAAATACAATGCTTAAATATGCACTGATAAATTTGTCATTTGCTATACTTGACAATGATTAATGTAGACATTCGATAAAGTGACAAATGCAGGTATATTAAAAATGACAAAACAGAAACTCCTCAAACAACAATAAAAGCAAAAAAAAAACTAAGAAGTAAAACACTTGATTTCTTGTTAAAAGAATAGCTCTTGAACATTTACTGTGAACAACATTTTACTTTTTTTTTTTTTTTATGAGTCATACCCAGCAATGCTCAGGGGGTTACTCCTGGCTCTGTATTCTGGAACTACTTCTAGCAGTGCTTTGGGGACCATATGGGATGCCAGGGAATAGAACCAAGGTCCAAGGCATGCAAGACAAATGCCCCACCCGCTGAACTATTGCTCTGGCCCCAATATTGTACTTTTTTAACTTATCTTAAAATGCTAACTCATGGAGATAGTACAGGAGCAACTGAAATTGCCTTGCGTATAGCCAAACCCTGTTCAATCTCTGTTATCACATATGGACCTCCAACACTGCTAGTATTATTCTTGAGCACAGATTTGAGACTAAGCCCAGAGCACTGCCAGATGTGGTCTCAGACCCAAAACCTTACAACCCTCAAATAGCATTTTCTTGAGACTCATGCTTAAATTCTTATTTCTGCCACTATTTCTTAATTCTTTAATAAAAATGTACAATCAAAATGCGTTTTAATGTGCTATATATTATTTATGTGTATATAAAATATTGCTGTGTACAACAGTATATTAATTGGAATTTATGGCAGAATTCGATAGACATTTTAGAAAATGTGTATATAGTTTTCTCATACAATAAGAAATAATGAAATATGTGGAGCTTCAGAAACAATTTTAAATACTAAGTCTCAGGTAGGCCCCGACCTTATTCTTTTTTCTTATTATACCATCGTATGATACACAATTTAAAAGATATTCATAATTGGGATTCATTCATACATTTTTCCAGCACCCATCCCTCCACCAGTGCCCTATTCCCATCACCAATGTCCCAAAATTCCCTCCCCCTCCCTAGCCTGCCTTTATAGCAGGCACTATTCCTCTTCTTATCTCTTCTGTCTCTCTCTCTTTCTCTCTCTCTTTCTCCTTTCTCTTTTACACATTGTGGTTTGCCATACAGAAATTTAGGGATAATCTTGTAAATCCCTTTGTATACATTCAATGTTCAGTTCTGTGGCTTTAACATTTCCCACAATTAGTAGGACACTATATGTTTATATCCCACTAATGAATGCAGTGATTCTATATGTCTTTTATTTTCTGACTAATTTTACTCAGCCTGATAATCTCCATGTCCATACTCCATTTGCATGTAAATTTCATGACATTCTCATTTCTGTAGGCTGCATAGTATTCCATTGTGTAGATGTACCATCGTTTCTTTAGCCAGTATTCTGTTCTCCGGCATTCAGGTTGTTTCTATTTTCTGACTACTGTGAGTAGTGCTAGGATAAACATCAAAGGACAGATAGTGTTTCTTCTGTATGTTTTTGGGTCTCCAAGTTATATTCACAGGAGTGGTATGCTGGGTCAAATGGGAGCTCAAATTCTAGTTTTTGGAGGAATATCCATATTATTTTCCAAAAGGTATGGACCAGTCAGCACTCCCACCAACAGTAAATGAGAGTCCTTTGCTCCCCTGATCCATACCGGCACTGGTTGTTCTTGCTCTTTTGGATGTGTGCCAGTCTCTGTGGTATGAAACAATGCCTCATTGTTGTTTTGATTTGCATCTCGCTGATGATTACGAATGAAGAGCACTTTTTCATAAGTCTTTTGGTCATTCAAATTTCTTCTTTTTGGAAGTTTTTGTTCATTTCTTCTCCCCAGTTTCTGACACGGTTGGCTGTTTTCTTCTTGAAAGTTCTACCAGTGCCTGATATATCCTGGATATTAATCCCTTATCAGATGGATATTTAGTGACTATTCTTTCACAGTATGTGGGCTGTCTCTGTATCTTGTTCACCATTTATTTTGAGGTGCAGAAGCTTTTCAGTTTTATATAATCCCATTTGTTTATCTTTGCTTCCATTTGCTTTGTTAGTGATCCTTTTTCTTTGAAGATGCCTTTAGATTCGATGTCATAAAATGTTTTTTCTATGTTTTCTTCTATGTACCTTATAGATTCTGACGATGAGATCTTTGATCCATTTTGAACTGACGTTTGTGCATGGAGTTAGAAGAAGGCCTAAGTTGAAGTGGGTTTCTTTGCTCCACTTAATTTTTTTTGCTCCTTTATCAAAGATTCAGTGATCATATATTGGAGAGTGTGTGTCAGGATATTCAGTTGTATTCCAAAGATCTACAAGTTCTACAGGTCTATAACAATACCATACCATATTAATTATGACTGCTTTGTCATAATTGTCTCTCTCTTTGAGAGACAGACATGGGGCAGAACTGCTACTGGCTTTCACTGTGCCCAGCTGCTCATGAGGTGCCCTGGAGGGATGGCAGTTTCCAGCCCTGGCCCGCCACCCCAGCAGAGCCTCATGAGCCAGATGACCCCCCACTCCATGAGGACCTCCATTTTCCACATCCGGACTTCCCCTTGTCAGAACTCCACCCAGCAGACCAGCCTATCACAGCCCGGCTCGCTGGCCGCAGCCACGTGGTTCATCAATAAATGCTGGATTTTGAGATGACTACAAGAGTATGCTACCCGCACGGCAGAGCCTGGCAAGCTACCCATGTCATATTTGATATGCCTGATACCAGTAACAATTATAGACCTCATTCCCATGACCTGATGGAATGGTTTGAGGCTCTTTATGTTCCTGGAGCAAGCAAGTGCCCTTGGGCTCTACTTGCATGAGACAGGTCATATGGAGATGTTACTGGTGCCCGCTCAAGCAAATCGGCGCTGAATGGGAAGACAGTGAGACAGTGATACAGTGCTTTGTAGTAGAGGTTGAAGTTGGGGAAAGTGATAACTTACGGCTTCTTTTTCACAAGGGTTGTTTTAGCTATTTGTGGGGTTTTATTATTCCATACAAATTTCAGAAGTGTTTGGTCAATTTCTTTGAAGAATGTCATAGGTATCCTTACAAGGACTGCATTGAATCTTTATAAACTCTAGGGAGTATTACCATTTTGATGTTAATTCTCCCAATCCATGATGAGGGAATGTGTCTCCATTTCCTCAGGAACTCTTTATTTCTTGAAGCAAACTTTTTAGTTCTTTTTTACAGATCCTTTATATTCTTAGTTAAACTGATTCCTAGGTATTTGATTTTTTGTGGCGCAATTGTGAGTGGGATTGTTTCTTTAATATCCTTTTCTCTTTCATTATATATATGAGGGAAAGCCATTGACTTTTGGATATTGATTTTGTACCCTGTCACTCTACTATAGGAATCTATTTTTCTAGGAGCTTTTGGTAGAGAGTAGGATTGTCTAGGTATAATATCATGCCATCTCCCAATAGTGACAGCTTGACTTCTTCCTTTCATATCTGGCTGTCCTTAACGTCCTTTTCTCCCCTTATTGCAATGGCTATTGCTTCCAGTCCTATATTGAATAGAAGTGGTGAGAGTGGACAACCTTGTCTTGTGCCTGATCTTAGGGGAAGGCTTTCAGTATTTCTCTGTTGAGAATGATGCTCGCTGTTGGCTTGGAATAAACGGTTTTGACTATATTGAGGAAAGTTCCATCAATTCCCATTTATGGATAATTTTTATCATTAATGGGTGTGGATCTTGTCAAATGCTTTATCATCATCTATTGATATGATTGTATGGTTTTTATTTTTCCCCTTATTGATGTGATGCATTGTGTTGATTGACTTGTGGATTTGAACCATCCTTGCATTCCCAGGATGAATCTTGGTCATGGTGTATAATCATTTTGATGAGTCTTTTGATTTGCTAGTATTTTGTTGAAGTTCTTAGCATCTGTGTTCATCAGGGAGATTGGTCTATAGTTTTTCTTTTTTGTGACATCTCTGTCTGATTTGGGTATTAGTGTGATATTTGCCTCATAAAAGCTATTCGGGGGTGTTTCTGTTTCTTCAGTTTTCTTGAAGAGCTTGAAAAGGAATGGCAGTTGGTCATCTTCAAAGGTTTGGAAGAATTCACTGGTGAATCCATCTGAACCTGGACTTTTGCGTTTGGGTATGCTTTTGATTACTGATTCAATTTCCTTGATCAACCTATTTCTAACTTGTACTTTTGTATACTTAATGAGTTATTTTCTGTTTGCATATCAGTTCATGGTCAGAATATATTGCTATACCTCAAATATCATAGATAGTTCAATTAGTTATTTTTAATTTAAAAATAGCACTCTTCTTTTTAATTTTTTATTATACCACCGTGACACATATAATTACAAAAGTGCTCATAATTGGTTCTTGGTAATGCAGTATACCATCACCTATCCCTCCACTAGTGCCCCATTCCCACCACCAAAGTACCCACACCATCTCCGCCTACCCCCAGGCTGCCTCAGAGGCAGGTACTCCCTTTCTCCTCTCTTTCTCTTCCTCTGTCTCTCTGACTCTGTCTCTGCGTCTCTCTCCCTCTTCTTTGACACTTGCGGCTAGCCCTGCAGACATTTAGGGTTTATCATGTAAGTCTCTTTGTTTATACTCAATGGTGAGTTCTTGTCTGACATTACCATTTCCCACACTTAGTAAAACTCTGGTATAGATTATATCCCATTAATGAATGCAGTCATTCTATATCCGTCCTTTTCCTTCTGACTAATTTCATTCATCATGATAGTCACCATGTCCATCCATTTGCAGGTAAATTTTATAATTTCGTCTTTCCTGACAGCTGCATAGTATTCCATTGTCTATATGTACCACAGTTTCTTTAGCCAGTCCTCTGTTCTCAGGCACTTAGGTTGTGTCCTGATTCTAGCTATCAAATAACATTTTTCTGTGTTCAATGGGATATCCAGAGCACAGATGTTAGAGGGTATAAGTGCAGCCGGGAAAATGTAAAACTAAATTTTATACTGTTTCAAACCCCTGAGACCAGGTTCTGTGGCTGAGCATGCTTAAACCTAAAATTAAGGTTCTTATTAATAAAAAGGGGAGATAAGAATATTTAGTGAGCAACTTGTAGATATTGTTATACTATGGGCAATAACTAAGAGAAAATAAAATCACCTTATTCTAAATATGGTGTTAAGAGGCAAAGAATGGGAAAATAGGAGGCAAGAACTGTCCTCCTAAAGCAAATACAATTGTTTGTAGACTTTTACTGTGCTGTGATATGATTTATTTTAGTTTGTGGGATGTCGGGGTATGCATGGCACCTCGACAAAATCTGGGAGCAGGTACTGGGATCCCCTTCTGCCCCAGGGGATCAGCAGCCAGCAGAGCGATAAAGACATGAGAATCCAGCAGTTTCAAAAGGCTTTACTCACACTTGTTCTAGTATACAGTTTAGTAAAAGGAAAACCTCAGACTTTAGATTAACAGCTGGGCACCAGCCATGCATAGGTTTAGAATCCTAGGCCAAGATGGCTGCTACCATGTGCTAAGACCCAACAGGGAAGAGAAAGGAGAGAGGAGGCTGAAGGCCAAGAGGAGGAAGAGAAAAGGCAAAAAGGCAAAAGGCACGGAAGAAAGCAGGCTACATCTTGTATAGCTTTTCAGTCCAGACTGGCCCTCTTCAGCTGAAAGCAGTTAGGATCAATCCCCCTCAGGTAACTTCTCCCATGGCCTCACCTAGTCCCATTGAAATAAAATATTGTCCCACGATATTGCTTCCAAGATCTGCCTTCAAATGTCCCTGTGGTCCTATATAGAGTCGGGGAAGGACATGTTTCTGTACCAATGGATATTCTACAGCCAGGTATATATTCCTCCAAGCCTTCACAATATTCTCGTATTTACTTCATAGTTGTTTTGTATATTACCCTTTAGAATTATTAGAGAGCTACACTTGCTTGCTAGGAGGCAAACAGCATTTCTCTCTGGTCTAATTACTTAGAGATCCAACATGGCCAGGTGAGTATATTGGTAAGATCTATCTAGTCCCACAATAATTGTGGTAGCAGAGAGAAAATATTTATACCAGCTAACATGGAATACATGGTAAGATGTATGGCCACATAAATCACAGATTCAAACTATTTTCCACGCTTTATCTACAAAGTGGCCTGTAGGAGGCAACCCCAGGCAAGATGCAGAGGCTCTGGGCAACAGTGTACTGCAACAGTAGGGGACCTTTTTTTTTTTTTGCTTCTTTTTTTAGGGACCATATCCAGCAATACTCAGGGATAACTCCAGGCTCTTCTTTCAGTATTTACTCGTGATAGTGTTCAAGGGACTATATGGGAGGCTGAAGATCAAACCGAGGTTGACTATGCGTAAGGCAAATGCCCTACACATTGTACTGTCACTTTGGCTCCCTGTGAGAGAATTTTAATAATAATTTCCCAAAGCTCATTCAGGTACTTCCATTGAAAAATTATTGTAGACAACTCATAATTGAAAGACAGACTTTTGTTAATTTCTTATATATGAGAAGCATCTGAAAGGACTTAGGTTAAGTATTTGTAGTAAAATTAATGGGATAAATACACTTCTGATAGCAAGGGTCACTTTTCACTACAAAACATGAGCTTATCTATGCTATATTTAATTAATGATTCTATCTTATTTTAGTGGACAAATGTATCTGTTGTTCTGTAGTTAGCATTTTCTAAAGTGCCAGGGAGCATCTCATTACTTAGTATGCCCTATATAGTAAAGAGGAGGAAGAAACGAGCAATTACTGAGGACTTGCCAACTTAAAACCTGGAAATAACAGTTGAGAATCCTCACAAGTTCACAGCTTGCTAAGGTGCTATCATGAATTAGCAAGGGAAGGCAATTTATACCAACTGGAAAAGACCCAAAGGAGGAAATGAGAATTCTAGGTTATCTTCATTATTAACTCTCTGTGTAATGTATGTTCAAGACCATGGGTATAAAGATATTTGTAGATGTAAATAAGTTCTTGTATGCACTGGACTGAGAGTTTCAACTGACTTTCATATCTGACTACTTCATTGATTGATAAAAATAGATTTGAATTTATAAAATTATAAAAGATATAAATATTTTGTTTTTAATACTTATTGTGCCTCACAAGCTATAATGTTCCTTTTAAGTTATTTGTTTTCGTCTTCCACATTACATTGTATGATAAAAAAGACTGAAATATATGTTTGAATACATTAAAAACTTGGAGAATTTTTTTTTCTTTTTTGGGTCACACCCGGCAATGCTCAGGGGTTACTCCTGGCTCTGCACTCAGGAATTAGTCCTGGCGGTGCTCGGGGGACCATATGGGATGCTGGGGATCGAACCCTGGCCGGCATGAGCCGGCCACGTGCAAGACAACGCCCTACCCGCTGGGCTATCGCTCCGGCCCCTTGGAGAATTTTTTTTTTAATTTTCAAGTCAATATTGTTTTCATCACCTAGCAATGATACAGCTGGAGCTAGGTGGAGAATGCCAGGTTACTTTGATACAGTTGAAGCCAAGTGAGAGAGAAGAGATCACTTTACTAATTAGCAAAACAAAAGGGATGCCTAGGGGTTGAGATTTGAAAAGGGGGCCCCAGGCCTTCTCTGATGACCTCTGTGTCTGTATGGAGAGGGGACTGCTCTTGCAGGCTCTCCCCTCCCAACCCAACCCCTCTGGATCAGATAGAGCAGCATGCCCAGATACGGGGCATAGTAAAGTAGGCCATGCAAGGTCTGGCAAGGGCAGATACAGGTTCAGGCTGGGCTTGGAGACTCAGGGGCAGGTCAGGCAGGGCTTGGATTCCCAGGATAGTGGAGGGAAGGGCTTAGCTCAGAGGCTCAGGTAGTGCGTAGGAGGCTGGGAAAGCATGCGGGATAGAGAGAATAGACTTGGGCATCATTAATGAGAATGGAGTAGATACACATGGAACAAGACAAGGAAGTTGTACACTGGGCTGGTCAGCAGGGAAGACAGCACAAGGATGTAGTTCATGGGTAGTAAAGAGGCTTACACATCTTGTGAAGAACCTGGAAACATCTGTACAATAAACTAACTTTTCTTCATCAGAGTTTTGTAGAGTTTTGTATGCAAATCTTTCACGCAATTCTCAAGAACAGCTAGCAAAGGTAAATCCACTATAACATACTTAGGACTCTGGTGTGATGTTCAGCTGTGGACTACTTTCATGTTAACAGCACTGCAACGTCCCCCAACCACTTCTGCTATTGTCAGTCTGGAAGGGAAGGAAAGGAGAAAGAGAGAGAAAGGGAAAGAAATAAAGAACCTACCATGGAGCAGGGCTGGGGAAGGGGGAGGGAACCGGGGATGTTGGTGGTGGGAGATGGGCACTGGTGGAGGGACGGGTGCTGAAACACTGTATGACCAAAACCCAAACATGAACTTTTTAATTGTATATCTTTTTATTTGTATTTCTCATGGTGGTATAATAAAATACTTAAAAAATTTATAATACATAAAATAAAGATAACTATGCTTAGTAGAGACATTTAAATGCTTCTAAATTGTCCAAATGATTGTGTCATACTATAACTTAATATACAATTAACATTCTGATATCAAAGTCTGGTTAGAAAAACTTGACAGTTTAAATTGGTGGGGAATGTGTGAACTTTGCAATTTATTATTGATTTTGTGGTTTTTTGGTTTTTAATTATTTTACATTATTTAAACACCATGATTTCTGAAGCTGTTCACAATACAGTTGCTTCGGGTATTCAGTATTTCAACATCAGGTCCCACCACCAATGTACCCTTTCTGCCACCAAATCCCCTGTTTCCCTCCCTCCCCCCCAAAGCCTGCTCCCTTAGTAGGCACTAATTAGTTTACTTTATATTGCTTAATACAACATATACCTTGAATAACATATACCTCATAATGGTACTGCTAAAGTCATGAACATTTTACCAAGCTGTCATGTGCAAATTGAGCCATCTGTATTGTTGAGTTCACTTATTGAACTTATTGAACATAATGGGCTTCTGCTCAATTTTTTAACAAAGATGTTCATGTTAATTTATTAGACATTCAGTATTCAACCCCGATATCACCAACATTGCATCTTCAAACCACCATAATTTCCAATGTTCTCACCACTTCTTAAGTCTATCCCTAAGGCAGGCCCACAATATATTGTTTGATATTGCTTGTTATAGATAATTTGCTAAAATGATGAAGAAACATTTTATTAAATTATTCAATCTGACCATGGAACCATTAAGCCATTGTATAAGAAATTACTAATATGTTGTTTTAGGATATGTTGTGTGTGTTTATATTTTGTGTTTGGTTGCCTTCTAATTTACATGTCAAGTGTGGTGTGTTACTCAATTTATGAATAATATAGAGTTTGAGATGTACACAGCTGCAATTGCAGATGCACTCTCTGGGATTTCAAAATTTGAACTGGTGATAATATTGGAGTTAAATTTTTAACTAGGTGGTAGTTTAAGGGCAAAGGTATGACTGCTGCGCCTTCCTGAAAAATAGGGAGGTGGGAAGAGGTAGCACATCTCTGAATCTGTGAAAACTTGTAGCAATCAGTCATAAAATTCTCATAACTGAGTTTTTCAACAAATTAATTTATGGGTGGTGCTCATCTGAGCTGTGGAGTTTGGCATCTATCCCAACAGAGCTCCAATAGCCAAAAACCTCCACACTCCATAATCACAGCCAACTTCAAGGCCGAACTCCACCACGCAGATGAAATTCTCCAGGTAATCTTCCAAACCACAGGACCTTAATAGCACTGCATTTTAGGTTCTTGCATTGAGGCAGCAGCCCACTCAGTTGAGAAATGCAGGAAGGGGATCAAATATCTGAGCACAAGTTGGGAGAGCCCCCTTCACTGTATAACTGTCTTCCCATTGTTCATCGATTTGCTCGAAGTGGGCACTACTAACATCTCCATTAGTCCTGTCACAAGCAAGTGCAACCCAAGGGCATCTACTTGCTACACAGACAGGAGGAGCCCGAAACCATTCTTCAGGTTATGGAACTGAGGTCCATAATAGTTACTAGTCTTTGGCATAAAAAGTAAGTAAAACACAGTAGCTTGCTGGGCTTTACCGTGTAGGTGGTTTAGTCTCAGTAGAAGGCTCTCAACCTGAGCATTTACTGATGAAACTTAAAGGGGAAGATCAGGTTTTCTCTTGGATGGAGCTCTGAGGAACTATGGAGTCTGGATGTTGAGAATGAGTAACTGCATGATGTGTGGTTTGTTCTGGTTTCTTGCCAGGCTTACTGGTATCAGTTAAAACCTGTCTAGAACCGTTTTCTATGTATAAATGTGAAAGAAATTGGGAAGAACCTTATGCAAAATTCAGTATCCTATAAAAATATCGCCAAGGGACATGTGGGTCTGGCGTGGGTGGGTCTCTCTCTTCTGGGGCAGCTGGCATGGAGGCGGAGGAAAGGGCAGGGCCCAAAAGTCCACTCCGAGTCCAGCCAGCATGGTCTCTCCCCGCTCCATGAGAGCAAACCCTTGGAGCAATGTTGGACTCGGCCAAGGGATGGTTGAGCCCTTACCAGGAGGTCAGCTCCCTGGGTTGCTTCCACATGGAGCCGGCCGAGCAGTGCAGCTGTGGGTCTGAAGTGAATGGGTCTGGATCTCTTCTGGGGTTGCAAATTAGCTGAGTCTGGCGTGGGTGGGTCTCTCTCTTCCGGGGAAACTGGCATGGAGGCGGAGGAAAGGGCAGGGTCCAAAACTCCACTTTGAGTCTGGCCAGAAATGTCTCTCCCCTGCTCATAGAGCCCCTCTTACATAAAATAAATAATTTAATAGATTCAATATCTACATTTTTTTTAACCTGCATCACTTCTCTTCCCATTGTTCACCAATTTGCTCAGTGGGCGCCAGTAACATCTCCATTTTTCCCTGTCATGTACTAGTATAGTCCAAGGACTTCTGTTCACTCCAGGAGCATGAAGAGCCTCAAACTATTCATTCAGGTCTTGGAAATGATCTATTATTGTTACTGTTTTGGGCATATCAAATACGACACAGGTAGCTTCCATGCTCTGCCACTCAGGAGCTCTTTTTTTTTGCATTTACTGATGTACAGCAATGGAGAGAGCGGTTGGCAGCTCTATCTGTGTCTGTGAAATAGGCTTCTCTCTAGGGTGGGGTTCTAACAACCTGGGCTTGAGATTGGCTTCTCTCTTGGGAGTTTTCTGACGAGTTGTGGAATTCAGATGTTGAAAAATGGCTGCCCATTTTTCTACATTTTTTAGATATGATACATCTTTTACATTTGATAAATTGATATCTATATTTTTTTAGATTCCATTCATTAGATTATTATGGGAAATTTGACTCTCTGCCTTTTTCATTGCTATAATCTGGGTCAAAGGTTTCAAGATAAGCCCCATGTTTTTACTTTTCATTTCCTTGTCATATTCTATATATCAAAGATAAGCAACATCATTCAGTATCTCACCTTTTCTGAAGTTTTTCACTAAATGTAGTATCCTCCAGTTTCATTCAAGTTGTAGTGATTTCATTATTTTATCATTCCTTGCAGAATCCTGTTGTATATCTATACAATGCCTTCCTTATCTACTTACCTGCCTTGAGCACCTGGGTTGATTACATATACTAGTATTGTTGTAAAAACTGCAATGAATAATGATGTTATTAATTTTTAAAGTTTTTATCTCCTGGAGACTAGGAAGTATAATAGCTAGGTCATATGACAGGTCTATATTTGCTTTTTTAAAATAATCTTTTTGGGGGTGATTTAAAACCAGCTAAGCTCAGAGGTTACTCCTGTCTCTGCACTCAGGAATTACTCGGGCAGTGCTCAGGGGGCAACCATTAGGAATGCCAGGAATCAAACCCAGATTGGCGCATGCAAGGCAAATGCCTTGCCCACTCTGCTATCCTTCCAGCCCCTCTATACTTACTTTTCTAAGATATCTCCATACTGCTTTCCATAGCTTTTGAAGTAGATATTTCTACCAGCAGTGGATGAGAGGTCCTTTTCCACTACATAGCTTATTTTCAGTTATTTTTTAATGTTGATGTTCTTACTGATTTGAGATATTTCATTATCTTGATTTAGATTTCCCTGATAATAAGTGATGATGAGAACATTTTTGTGCACCTATTAATCACTTGTCTCCTTCAGAGCTCTGCCTGTTTATTTACCTCCCAAATTTTGGATAGAGTTTTGGTAATTTTGTTGTTGTTGATCTTTGTGAGTACTTTATCTATCTTGTTTAGTAACACATTATCTGGTGTGTTCAGCATTAGTATTTTCTCCCATTTAGTTGGGTGTCTTTGTGTTCTTTTACCATGCAGAAACTTTTAGTTTGATGTCATCTCAATTATTTTTTATTTTTATTGCCTGTGACAATGGAATCATATAATTAAAAATAGCCTTTGTGATAAATTTTGGAGAATTCTCGCAATATTTTCCTTGATGTATTTTATTAATCCTGGTCTTATATCAAGGTTTTTAATTCACTTTGAACTGATGTGTACAAAATGTTAAATGTGATCCAGCTTCATTTTTTACATGTGATTATCAAGATATTCTGGGACCATTTATTGAATAGTCTGTCTTTCCTCCAATTTATGGACACACTACTTTGTCAAAAATTAGTTCACCATAGATCAGTGCATCCAGAGTCAACAACCTAAATAAAGCTATCATTTGGATTTGAGGGAGGGATCTATACATTCTCAGATGAATAAGAACTGATGATATTTGCTATAAGTAAACCAACCTTGTGAGAATTACTGAAAGGCCATCTATTAAAGGCAAATGGATAGCTATAGCACAACCAAACATTAAACTTGTCCTTTATGTCTTTAATATTTCTGAATGTTTTGGATTAAACACTCCAGTCAAAAGAGTTAGATAGATTCAGAGACATTGCTGCTTACAGAAAACATCTAACTCAACATGATAAGCACAGACTCAGCATGAAAGAATAGAAAGAATAGAAAACAGTCATACCAGACAGTGGTAAACAAAAAATAGCTGGATTAGACATACATATATCAGACTAAATAGCGTTCAACCTAAAGAAATAATTAGAAACAAAGATGAACGCTACTTCTTGGTCAAATAAACAATAGAACAGAAGAATACATCAAAATACATAAACCCATTAAGGATCAGCAAAAGTTTATAAAGTTTCTGCTTAGATGCCATGCACAAAGTTCAGATCAAAATGGATTAAAGACTGTAATATCAGACTTGAAATCACAATGTTCATGGAATAAAATATAAGCAGATCCATCTAGGACATTGAAGTTAAAGGCATCTATGAAGATGGAAAACAAAACAAGTGGAAACAAAGATACACAAAAGGAACTATATTAAAATAAGAAGCTTATGAACCTCGAAGAAATGATAGCCAAGATGTACAGACAATTCATGGAATGGGAAATAGTATTTATCCAATACCCATATGATATCAGGTTGCTCTATCAAAGTAGTATTTATCCAATACCCATATGATATCAGGTTGCTCTATCAAAGATATATAGGGCACTTGTAGAACTTTACAAGAAAAAATACTAATCCCATCCAAATATTGGGCAGAAGAGTTGAACAGATACTTCCTCAAGGAAGACATCCAAATGACCAAAAGGCATCAAATAAAATGCTTCATATCACTAATCATCAGAGAGATGATTTAGCAAATCAAAACAACAATGATATATCATCTTACACCACAGAAACTTGCACTTATCAAAAAAGAACAATCAGTGCTGGCACAGATGTCATAAGAAAATGACTCTCATTTATTGTTGGTGGGAATGCCAACTGGCCCAGTCATTTTGAATAATAAATGGGCATTTCTCAAAAAAAACTAGAAATTGCGGTAATATATAACCCATTAATACCACTTCTGGGAATATAGTCTGGGGTGTCCCAAAACACACAGCAGAAGTGTTATTTGCACTTCTGTGTTCATTGCAGCATGATTCACAGTATCCAGAATGTTGAAATAACCCAAATATCCAAGAACAGATCACTGAATAAACAAACTATGGAACATCTACACAATGGAATACTATGTATCCACCAGAAGAAAAATGAAGTCATAAAATTTGCTTATAAATTTTTGGACATTGAAAGTATCATTCTGAGTGAAGTGAGTCAGAAGGAAAGGGACTAACATTGAATGGTAACACTAATTCAGTGGGATATAAAAAATGTACTAAGAAACTATTACCCAAGAAAAGTAGAAATGATGGCAGGAGGACTGGCACACAGTTGAAAGCTTACCATAGCAGTGGGGTGAGGATACAAGAGCAGTTAGAATAGAGAAGGGACCACTATGACAGTGATAATTGGAAATAATTACTCTGGACAAGAATTGAGTGCTAAAAGTAAGTAAAGGGACATAAATGATAAACTTTCAGTACCTGTATTGCAAACCATAATGTTCAAATGGACAGAGAGATAGAGAGAGAGAGTCTGCCATAGAGGCAAATTGGAGGTTGGGTATGGAAGGAGGGAAACTGGGAACAATGCTGGAAGGAAATGTACCCTGGTGAAAGGGTGGGTGTTAGAACATTGTATGGACTTAACCAATCATGGACAACTTTGCACTGTTTATCTCACAGCGATTTAATTGAAAAATGTTTTCAGTTTCTGCTTAGAGAATTAAGGAAATACTTAGCAGGAACATCATGGTAGTGTGAGATTTCGGCATTCCACTTTCTCACCACTAGATAGAATATCAATAAAGATGCAGGAGTCGTAATGAGAAGTTTGAACTGGGATCTATTGAAATCTTACATAAGTTAATTCAAAAATGGATCAAAACCTTGAAATAAGACCAGCATCAATAAAATACAAAATGGGTCAAACACCTTGATATAAGATCAGAATCAATAAAATACACCTAGATTTAAGACCAAAATCTATAAAATACAAAAAGAATGTGTAGTAGAAAATAAGATGTATTCAATTTTTTTATTAAACATTTTATTATACCACTGTGAGATTACAATGTTGCTCATGTTTAGAGGTTTTGGTCACATAGTGTTCCAGCACCCCACCCTCCACCTGTGCCCATTTCCCACCACCAATGTCCCCAATTCCCTACCCCTGCCATAGCCTGCCTAAATGGCAGGTTCTTTATCTCTTTTCTCTCTCCCTCTCTCTTTTCCTTCTCTTACACATTGTGGGTTGCACTACATACACCTAGAAACCATCATGTGCATTTTTTGCCTGTATTTAATGTTCAGTTCTAGGTTGGTATTAGCCCTTTTGACCTTTATTCACACATGTTCCCTTCTCTGTCTTACCTGACCTCTGACTCCCACATGTTTGCAGTAATTTTCACTTTTGGTAAGATCACCTGATATATTTATGGCATGCAAATAAATGCAGTCATTCTATATATCTCTCTTTCCCATGTCCATCCATTTATAGGCAAATTTCATAACTTCATTTTTCCTAGCAGCTGCATAATATTCTATTGTGTAGATGTACCACAGTTTCTTTATCCAGTCATCAGTTCTCAGGCATACTGGTTGTTTCCAGGTTCTGGCTATTGTGAATAGTGCTGCTATGAAATAAAGGTGCAGCTTGTGTTTCTGCTGTGTGTTTTTGGCTTCCCAGGGTATATTCCCAGGAGTGGTATGGCTGGGTCAAAAGGGAGCTCAATTTATAGCCTAGGAGGAATGTCCATATTGTTTTCCAGAAAGGTTGTGCAAGTTGACATTCCCACCAACAATGGATGAGAGTCCACTTTTCCCGCATCCACGCCAGCACTTGTTGTTTTTACCCTTTTGGATATGGGCCAGTCGCTGTAGTGTGAGGTGATATCTCATTGTTGTTTTGATTTGTATCTCTCTGATGATTAGAGATTATGAGCCTTTTTTTCATATGCCTTTTGGCCATTCAAATTTCTTCCTTGTCAAAGTTTCTGTTCAACTCTTCTCCCCATTTTTTAATGGAGTTGGCTGTTTTCTTCATATATAGCTGTACCAGTGCCTGATATATCCTGGATATTAACCCCTTATCAGATGGGTATTGGGTGAATATTCTTTCCCATTCTGTGGACTGTCTTTCAATCTTGGTCACTGTTTCTTTCGAGGTGCAGAAGCTCTTTAGTTTCATGTAGTCCCATATGTTTATGTTTTCTTTTAGTTGCTTTGTTAATGTTTCACCTTTGAAGATGTCTTTAGCTTCAATGTCGTGGAGGGTTTTTCCTATATTTTCTTCAACATACTTTATGGATTCATAAAGTACAGATGGATGTGGGGACAAGTGGACTCCCATACATTGTTGGTGGGAATGTCTGATATTAAGATCTTTAATCCATTTTGATCTGATTTTTGTGCAAGGTGTTAGACACAGGTCCAAATTCATAATTTACATTTAGCTGTCAAGTTTTCCCAGTACCACTTGTTGAAGAGACTTTCCTTACTCCAGTTTGGACTTTTTGCACCTTTATCAAAGATTAACTGATCATGTCTTTGAGGGTGGGTGTAAGGATACTCAGCTTTATTCCATAGGTCCACAGGTCTGTTTTTATACCAATACCATGCTTTTTTTTAGTTACTGCTGCTTTGTAGTACAGTTTGAGGTTGGGAAAGGTGATGCCTCCCATCTTCTTTTTCCCAAGAATTGCTTTAGCTATCCATGGGGTTTATTATTCCATATGGATTTCAGGAGTGTTTGGTCAATTTCTTTAAAGAATGTCATGGGTATCCTTATAGGGACCGCATTAAATCTGTACAAGCTCTAGGAGTAATACCATCTTGACAATGTTAATTCTCCCCATCCATGAGCAGGAATATGTTTCCACTTCTTCATGTCCTCTTTTGTTTCTTGAAGCAGTGTCTTCCAGTTCTCTTTGTATAGGTCCTTTACACACTTGGTTAAGCAGATTCCGCGCAGTATTTGATTTTCTGTGGCACAATTGTGAATGGAATCGATTTCCTAATATCCCTTTCTTTTTTTTTGTTATTTGTATATAGGAAAGCCACTGACTTTTGGGTATTCATTTTCTACCCTACCACTCTACTATACATATCTATTGTTTCTAAGAGTTTTGGGGTCAAGAGTTTAGGGTTCTCTAATTATAATATCATGTCACCTGCAAATAATGATAGTTTGATTTCTTCCCTTGCCTATCTGGATGCCCTTAATGTCCTTTTCTTCTCTGATTACTACGGCAAGTACTTCTAGTACTTTATTGAATAAAAGAGGTGAGAGATGGCAACCTTGTCATGTTCCTGATCTTAAAAAGAAGGCTTTCAATTTCTCCCCATTGAGAATGATACTCGCTGTGGGCTTTTGGTAGATGGCTTTGACTATCTTGAGGAAGCTTCCTTCAATTCCCATTTTCTGGAGGGTTTTAATCATGAATGTGTGCTGGATTCTGTCAAATGCTTTTTCTGCATCTATTGGTAGGATCATATGGTTTTTATTTTTTCTCTTATTGATATGATGTATTATGTTGATTGATTTGCGAATGTTGAACCATCCTTGCATTCCCAGGGTGATTCCTACTTTGTTTTCATTTTTTGAGGCTTCAGGGCTCCGCTCTGCTGTGCATGGAATATTCTCCAGGACAGATCATAACGAGGCATAATTCAAGCATACATAAATTGCCCAGAATGCTTGGGATCCCTGACAATAAGGAGTGGAGCAGGATCCCTTTGTTTCAAATGTGGCGGCAGATGGTCCGAATTCACAAGTTCAGCCAAATTCCAAAGACTTTTACTTATCACCAATAACTGAACAAATGCTGCTAATACAGTACAAGATGAGAAAAGTCCCAAACCTCCAGCTTCTGCCAAATCTCTGAATGATGTTCCCAGGGTGAGATCCTCCATTAAAATGGACACTCTCTTCTTCCCAGCACCTTTTATCCCCCCAAAGACCACCAAGGTCTTCAAGCCAGCCTTTTGTGAGCTGGGTTATCTGGAGACAAAGATCAAGTTTCTCATGCAGATCCCAGGTGCACTCACCTAGCCTGGGCCTTACAAATGCTAATTTGCCAGAACCAAATTTTCACCTGGAAGCTCCCTTGCAAGGTACCCTGGGGATGGGGAGTGACATCCCTGAGCACAAAATAAGCTCAGGATTTAATACATGGGGAAAAGCATTATGTCTTAACCATGAACAATATGTACTGCTAGCTCTCACATGGTTCAAGCTCTCACAAAGTCCATGTCTGCTTCAGAGCAATACTACATGCTCTGTCTTTAGAATTACGGAGAGTTATGCTTGCTTGCATGCTTGCTTGCTTTCTTGGAAACAAATTTAGCATTCCTCCCTTCTAGAACTTAGCAAAGCTATGTACTTAAGGGAAGATCCAAATGCAGCCAGGACCATCCTGGAATATGTCCAATCCCGCAGAGGGAACCCATGGGAGTTATGAGAGGAAATACTTTGACTAGCTAACATAGAATTCATGGTGGTGGTGGGAATAGGGCACTGGTGGAAGGATGGGTGCTGGAACAATGTATGACTGAAATCCAATCATAAACATCTTTTTAATTGTATATCGCATGGTGGTATAATAAAAATATTAAAAAAGTATTCATGGTAAGAATATTCTGCCATTCAAAGAGTTATAGAACAAAACTGCCTTTTCCAACCCTGCCCCCATCTCCCATTGTGAGTCGCAATGTTTCAAGACAAAGGTTCAAGACAAAAATGCAAATGGCTCGTAGCAAATTAAATGCTCTGGGCTTAAAGGGACCCAGAACTCATTAGAGCATGTCCTCCAACAACAAATTTATCAATGTAGATTTCATACCAAACATCCTCTGAAGAAACAATGCCACAGAGATAGAAATCAACCATAAAAAAAATGAGGGAAAATTATACCTAGAAGTGAACACAAACACTGCTAAATAACAAGTGGATCAAAGAGTAAACCAAGGAAGAAATTAGAAAAAATTTCCTAGAAAGTAATGATAATAAAGAAAAACACTAACAAAATCTATGGAACACAGTGAATGTTATCATTTATCACTGTAGCAGTGATGTTTCGGAAAGCTGCAAGTGCAGTACAAAGTAGTGCATCTCTTAAATGGTCTCGGGAATATTTTTAATGACCACATCAAATTGCATGCTTAAAATTGTTTCACAGCATCTTTTATAAAGATATTTTACTATTCTAGGAGGAATTGTTGATAAGGATCTTCGTCACTACCTCAACTTAAGATTTCAGAAGGGTTCTGTGGACCACGAACTTCAGCAAATCATCCGTGACAACCTCTACCTCCGCACGGTGCCATGTGAGTACAACAGGCAATATTATTTTCCTTCTATATTAAGAGATAAATGTTCAGCTATATACCCACTCTTATAAAGAGAAGTGAAATTGCACTTTTTATGGTAGACATTTGGAGCAGAAACTGATTTGAAATATGAATGTTTTAAATGCAGAAGTTTATAACTATAGCTGTGTGGTTTATGATGAAGCTGATGCCAGAAGAGACCATGATTCTCAAATCAGAAAACCGATTTCTCAAGTTAATATTGAGAGGTATTAGTTATGCTCCAGGTTGTTGGTATTTCAGAATAGAGGATGATCACGCGCACAACTTCACAGTGGGAGCGGGGGATGCAAATTTAGATTATAAACCAAGACAGCTATTTTGTAAATGCAAGAGTAATTCCCTAACTCACCTCTAGTGTGCAGCATGTGAGTCTCACAAGTTGAAAGAAATGTATGCCTTATAAAACAAGGCTGAATCTACTGTAACTCTTAAATAGAAGTGTTGTAGAATGTTGAATGCAGTGTTTTTATTTGCAACCTATAGAAATTTGTTAACAACAATTTCTGATTATGAGAAGGTGTTACCTCAAAAGAAAGAACTGGTAAAATTCTCTATAAACTTTAAAAGATCTGCTTCAGCTCATTTGGCAGTCTCCTATTAACTTTAGAACAATTCAAGGACTGTTCACATCAGAGCCCAGTACTAGAGCAGTATCAAAATTCTGTCTCTTGAAGGTAAATTTCCTAACCTGCAAAAGAATTTCTAATCTCTCTAGAGGTTTTTGTTTTTTTTTTTTTACTTTTTTTTCTTTCTGGGTCACACCCAGCAATGCTCAGGGGTTACTTCTGGTTCTTCGCTCATGAATTACTCCCAGCGGTACTCGGTGGACCATAGGGGATGGTGGGGATCGAACCTGGGTATGCCTCGTGCAAGGCAAATGCCCTACCTACCGTGCTACCGCCTCCAGCCTCTCTCTCTAATGATTATTTGTGGGTATTGAGTGCATTCTTTCTCTTTGAATTCTACCCCAATCAATTTTCTCTTTAAATACTTCTCTAAACATGAATGACCTTAAAACTCTGGGTTCTACACTGTTGATATTAAAGAAAGGAAAATTGGCTTGGAATAATAAAACCCATAAGATGCTTTTCAAATTTTTCTTAATTGAACTACCATTATTACATAAAAGGTATAGACCTTGAGCTATCATACCAAGATATTGCAATTGCACAAGAAGACAAAGGATAATTCCAAACCCAATGCCTTTCTTCTCGTACTACTTGGAAGGGGTGGTCTGCACTGTTGACACTTCTTTTCTTTAAACCCAAATACCATGAAACACATATCAAATATTTCTAAATGAGAATGCATTTTGATTTGCATCTTGCCAGACCAATTTCTGCTTCTGTCAGTGTGTTAGTTAAGTGAATAGACTTTTGCGCTCTTACTTTAAAAGTTGAGAAAAGTGCATTCTTAACTTGTAAGTTTGACATTAGAGTGATGGGCAAAGGAAGATGGATTAAAGTAAGTGACTGAACTATTTATAAGGTAACGGGTGGACGCATTTTCAGGGCTGTGATGTTGTCAGTGTAGCTGTGTGAATTTGTCTTTTGTGACATGAAAGAGAGGGGATCTGCAATACTGAATAAAGTATCCAGGCACTTTATTATGTTTAAAAGCTGAGGGAAATAGATAAGAAGCTGACATTCAGAAATACTTGTAGTCCTTGCTAAGGCAATGACATGAAAAGATGTCTTAATTAAATATGGAGATAATAGGAATAAATTTTGCATTAGTTAATTGTTTCTTAAATAAGTCATCTTCCTTTAGAGAACTAAGAAATACTATGAAGGAAAAATAAATAATCAAGGGTAAAATCACTAGAATTATGGGTAAACATAATGCATTTGGAATGTTATTTCACTACAAGGTCATAAATTCAATTAGAGAAATTTGAATAGATCTTATAAAGAAGATGATTAGAAACTCAATAAATTTGAATATTATGATGAAACAATTGTCCATTGAATTTGTAGCTACCACCCCTTAGACCCAATTACAATAACAATGCTTTTAACTTGGCATACAAGTATATGTACATGAAATAGAGATGATTCTGGTATATTATCTATAATTTCTTTATATAAGCATATATATAATTGCTTTTATGTTGATGAATTGAACCTAATAATCAATCCATACTCTTTACTTAGTATGTCATATCTTTTAATAAAATGTTCAGAAATTTTTGGTGTACAACAAAAATAGTAGTATAAAAATGGCTTATAAATGGCTAAGAAAACATATATGTATTTATAGCAAATATGTAACGTCTTGACTATGCAATGATATTTGTTGCTTATTCTCTTGAAAACTTCAGCCATTAAAGAAAACAATTCTGAAGCTTCTGAACAGTAGCAAAAACTTGAAAGAAATCTAGTCATTACTCCTTTCAAATGTGAATGCCCAAAATATTTATTTTAAATGTGTTGTTTTCTCTTTCTCACTGACAATATTAAAATCTAGTTCTATTTTATATGTACATATATGTATACACACATATATGCAATATATTTTAATCTTTTAATTAACTAACATGTATTATTTCCTGATCAGATAGTAGTATTCATTTATTTGTTGTAAGAGAGAAAAGTCTTTAAAATCTTCCTTAAAATGAAAAGTTAAGGAGCATTAGTTGGGATTGTATGATTTATCCATTTGACACAATGAAGCCCTAGCTTTAGTATAAGAAAACATATCCAGCACAAAAGCAAAGCAATAAAAACCAATAGTAAAGAGTTTCACTCATCTTCCCAACCACATAGAATTCCCTTTAGCCTTACTTGATCTGCTTTTTCTGCTGCCTTGGCCTAGTCTATCCTTAATTTCCACTGTTATTTGGTATTTCCACTCCCCCTTCAGAAACAGAGTCTCCACAGGATATCTGGGGCCCTGAGGAAGTAAACATATAGTTTGTTACCCTTGAGCTTTAATAGTTTAAGCTGTTGGCCCAAGGAAGAATTAGAAATGAGTGCCTGAGGCATCGCTCTGCCTTCAGATAAAGCCAGGTATCATTTTCAGCCGGAAACAGTAACTTCCAGAGATCCCTAAATTAGCTCCCAAGAAGGCTCCAAATTATAAACTTCAAAAATTGTATGGAAGGTCAACATATCTCATCCTACATCCTGCTTTTTTAAATGAAATTAATTAGGACTTTGTCATGTTCACACTCGTTTCCAGAGCTTGCTGATTCTGTAGCTAAAGGAAAACTAGACAAGAGAGCAATGATCATTGGTGTCATCAAAAGGCTCTAAGATGCAGCTTTGTAGTAGAGCAGTTAATTTGTGATTCCAAATTTATAATAAAGAAAGAGAAACTATAATTGTGTATATTTTTATTCTAATGTCTAACAAACTAATCAGTTATTTATGCATTGATTTGGGGCATTACTGGATCATAGTGAGGAGCAACAACTCCTGGCTTTACTTATTTGACTATTTGGTACTGTGGAATGAAAACTCACCTAAGTTTTAGAAAATCTTCAAATATTTCTAGACTAGGCTCTGCAAAATAATTATAGAACCTTTGCAAAAGTCTGAACATTTGGGACTAAGGGAAAGTTAGAAAAGAGACATAAAAGTGCTAATGATCCTTTCTGCTCTTAAATGCTATTGTTTTCTAATCCTGCTGGTTGCTTTAAAAAATTAAACATCATTATTCAAATCAGCTCACTAAAATGGCTTAAATTATTCTGAGTATGAAATGCCCTTGATATTGAGCAGGTGTAAACAGCTTATGGAAACTGAAGATATATCAAATTTGCAGACACTTCAGGGGAAAATATAAAGATGGGTTTAAATTAGGTGCAAGTCTGGATAAAACCAGCCATGCGTGTACTTTGAGATTTTTCTATGAATGTCAAGTTAAGGATGTCATCATAACTCTGATGTTCCTTGAAATCTGCCTTCACTATTCATGAAACTCTGAAATATGGTTCATTCTTAGTAAGTGGATGGGAAAATACACATAATGAGAAATACAAAGGTTTTTAAAATTGCTCTTCTCTTTTGGAATGTGTAATGAGTTGAGCTATAACATAAAGACTTCTGAAGCATGAGGTGTATTGTTATGAAAATGTGATTCTAATCTTTATGATAAGATATTTTACATGAAATATAGTGACTTCTAATGTTGAAACTTAATAAATGTCACTTATGCAAGTCCATGGCTGGACACCCATATAGATCTAAGTAATGGGAGGCTAAATCAGTACTCAGTGTAATCTTTACAACATGGTTGAAAAATTGAGGAGAGTCAGTAGTGATTGTCATTTTGGATAATTAAAGGAAAGGTTGATTTATGAGTGCCAGTCAATTCAATTAAAAGTATGTGTAGATATTGGCATTCTTATTCAATTCAGAAATTGGAATTAGATCAATCCCCAGTTAATTTCCCAGTTTTTATTCTAAACTCCATAGCATTTCCTACTAGATAATAGTTTTCAATGATTTTGCTTTTTTATATGCAAGAAGAAAATAACAAACTAGATGCTGGAGTAATAGTAGAGCGGGTAGGGCATTTGTCTTGCACAAGACTGACTCGGGTTTATCTCAGGCATCCTACACTGTCCCTGAGCACTGCCAGGAATAATTCCTGAGTACAATGCCAGAAGTACCCTCTGAACAATGCTGGATATGACTCAGAAAGCAAAAAAATAAAAATAAATAACAATATATCTGCCTAAACTCTTTTGGAATACAGATAGAGTTCTACTAGGTGATCACATAATAAATGGTAATTTCTTAATTTAATATGCAAGTAAAAATTAGAGGGAGGAGCAAATTCCCTCTGAGAAATACATGTCTTACTATGTATACTGCCCTTTGCTTTTGGGTCAAATGTAAGATTAATTTTTTCTTAATTGTTTGGCACAGTGGAAAATTATGCCAATCAGTAAAGATTCAGAATAATTGTAGAAAATCTTAGACATCATGTCCTGAAATTAATTCTTGATATTCTCAGAGAGAGAAGGCTTATTGGATCCCTTGCCAAGATCAATCATAAGTAAAGGCTTCAGCACTAAAACAACCCTTGCCAGTCACTATTATCTGAAGACTTTCTAAAGAGCAAAAAATTGTTTCTCGTATATTATCCAATGAATTCTCATAATAACCCTGTATCACTGTATCACTGTATTCCCATTGTTCATCAATTTGCTCCAGTGGGCACTAGTAACATCTCCATTAGTCCTATCACAAGCAAGTATAACCCAAGGGCATCTACTTGCTCCAGGGACAGGAGGAGCCTGAAACCATTCTTCAGGTCATGGAACTGAGGTCCATAATTGTTACTAGTTTTTGGCATAACTGGTAATTAAAACATGGGTAGCTTGCCAGGCTTTACCATGCATAATAACCCTATAAAGTATAATCCACCCTTTCTGAAAATATGTGGAAAATTTGAGTCTCTGAGGTGAAGCAACAGAGCTAACATCATGTAGTAAGTCAGTGGAGAAAGAAAAATATTCCCAGGAATATCTGACTCCTAGCTCAAACTCTACATGGGAGGGTCTCTCTAGTGGAAGGTGAGGGGAGTCACAAGCACCCTCAGGGGTTTTAAATAAAATTTCAGAAATACTTCCAGTGTTGAAAAAAGGAAAAGTGAAGAGTTCTGCTGTCTGGCAAGCACTGACTAAGCATGAATGGATTCTACTCCATGCAAGGCTCCCCAGTGAGCATGAAGGATTTTCATCAAAAGAAAAGACTTTGTTTTCTTTCTGGGGCAGAGAAGATAGAAGCACATATAGAGAGAAATACTCACAATTCAAATCATTGTATGGGTTGCTGCATGATGGAGAATGAGAAGACGCACAGACAGTTTCCTCTATGTATGTTCAACTCAGTGGTCAATGTAATGAAATAACCCCCGCCCCAGTACCAGAGAGCTAGAGCAAGATGAGAGGTGGAGGGAGATCTCAGAGGAGACTTTGTGAGTAACCTTCATTCTATCTGCCTGTAACTCCTTGAGACTGTTAACTGAGCCTATAGCTACTAGATCACTGTCTTCTTCACTACTCTGATAAAAATTGAGTGGTACTGCCTGTAGATCAGGACTAGACAACAGTCAAGGGATAACTAATATCATTGAGCAGCTAGAAAAGCATGAACTACAGATAGTTTAGGAAAGAGGGAGTTTTCAGATTTTAAGCCTCTCAGTTCAGATATGAGCAGCCCCTTGGGAGGCATAAATTTGTAGTACCAGACAACATAACTTCTCTGCTCTCCAATACCTTAGTTTCTGCTCTGTGTTAACTTCGATAATCTATACAGGAGTGGGAGTATAGTATATAAAGCAACAGAAACCACAGTATCCATAATAAATATTTGAGAGTTACATCTTGTAGCATGCCAATCTTATAAAAAAAGACTGCAGAGCATGCCAGAGGAAGACAGTTTCTCAGCTGAATACAGAGCTCTTAATATATGGTATTAAACACAATGATAAACAGAAGTATTTGTCACAAATGATGGAACAGAACACTGACTCCAGAAAAAGTTCAATTGCAGTGTAACTGAGAGACCAGTCTGATAAAGAGTTTAAGGCATTAGAAATAAAGCCATGCAAAGTTTTGTTGTTGTTTGTTTAATTTAATTTATTTTTAATTAACTAATTGTATTGAATCACTCTGAGATACACGATTACAAAGCTGTTCATGATTGATCCATTTTCCCATCAGTGTACATTTTCCACTACCAATGTCCCCACTTTCCCTCCTGCAAACCCTGCTTCCTTGAGCCTGTTTCTGTGGCAGGCTTCCTTCTCTCTCTGTCTCTGTCTCTGTCTCTCTCTCTTTCTCCCTCTCTCTCTGTCTCTGTTTCTCTCTCTCTCTTGCTCTTCCCCCTTTTGGTCATTATGGTTTGCAATACAGAACTGAGAGGTTGTCATGTTTCTTCCTTTACCTATATTCAGCATGCAGTTCTTATCCAAAGTGATTATCACAAGTTTGTTTTTATTTAGGAAGATATATAAGGGATTATTTGCTTTTGATTTCTGGAAGATTAGACAGGAGAACTTCAGAATAGATCCTCAAATAATAAATAATGCCCAACTGTTAGTATAAAATAATCATTTGTATTCTAATATCAGTACACAACAACACACAGTAACAGGATAATATTTGATGATTCAACTATGAATCAAAGAGTGGAATCAAAGTTGGAAATGGAAAATTATGCAATAGCAATAATCACTGCGTTTGCCTATAGACATAAGAATAATTATATTACATATTTGTAAAAGAAGCTGGACAATTGATGTAGAGGAACCCTCCTAAAGAAAATATCAGATCTCCAACATCTATAAAAGAAATTCATCTTTTAGCAAGGTTTTATTCTATGACAAGCCAATTGGTATATAGTATAGTGTCTTAAATGTCTTATCTTTTTAAAGAATGCTCTAACAGAAAGAGAAAGAGAGGAAAGGGGGTATCTGCTATTGAGGCAGCCTGGAGGTGGGTGGGATGGGGTGTGGGTACACAGGTGGTGGGAATTGGGCACTGGTGGAAGGATGGGTGCTGGAATACCGTATTACCAAGAACCAATTATGAACACCTTTGTAATTGTATGTTTCACTGTGGTATAATAAAAATTAAAAATATAAAAATAAAAGTATGCTCTAGTTTTTTAATTCTTCTTGATTAATCTACAGCTATATTTATATTCTACAGCTAAGAATATAAATACTAATCCTTTATATTAGAGAAATAAATTATCTATTTTAAGTACAATCTGTACTATTGTGCTTATTTTCAATGTTCCATCGTTAATTTATTATACACTGACTGATTATATAAGCGTCTACAAGGAAATATTTTAATACTTTAGGAACCCAGGATACTTATATATTTATCATCAGTGCATTCTGAAATTGTTCTATTCCACTTATACAATGAGGCATTCTAAATGTGTGTGAAAGCCCTTGTTCATTTTTATTCACAGCTTTATTATTAAAAATATGAATGTGACATCAACAAAATTTAGTTCATAATTATACTCTCACATGAAAAAGCAATTGACAAAAAATGCTTTCAGAACATAATTTAAACTTGAAGCAAGAAAAGGATCTTAATTAAAAGTGAGGAGTTGAATATATTATTTGAAGCACTGCAGAAAATTAATTGTATTTTGAGAGAAAAGGGATGCTTTCAGCCCTAATGGCACAACATATATGATCAGAGGTCAAATTGGCAACTTCTTTGTATTTCCTAACATTGTTTTTTAGAGTTCATTAAGGAGCAGTGCTCCTAGTCTTTTCATAGAATGACAAGCATAAAAAATGCACAAGCAAGAAAACATGATTATGTGCAATTTGGTAAATTTGAATTTAAGTCAATACATTGACCTAACATTAGTTTTGAAAAAAGTCGGTTTCTTTGACTGACACAATTATAATTAATCTCTGTCATCCTGCATATTGTATCTTTTTCTGAATGTGTTACATTCCTAAAATTTTTATTCCAAATTCATTGATTATAAGAAGTATAATTATTTAAATCAGGGTTATAAGATATTTAGTGACCTTTTAAAATTAAATATTTTGGGGGCCAGAGCGATAGCCCAGCAGGTAGGGCTTTTGCCTTGCACACAGCCGGCCCATGCTGGCCCGGGTTCGATCCCCGGCATGCCCATGTATGGTCCCCCAAGCACCACCAGGAGTAATTCCTGAGTGCAGAGTTAGGAGAAACCCCTGAGCATTGCCGGGTGTGACCTAAAAAGCAAAAATAAATAAATTAATTTAATTAAATTAAATATTTTTAAATGCATAAATTTCCACATGTTCTAACTTTAATTCACTCAGCTGCCATTGAGAGTTGCTATGTGTAGAGTACATATCATTAGGCATAGAACATATATAATGATTAAAGCTCACATTCCATTTATTAGTGATTTATTCTTACTAGAACTTCAAGTCTGAGTAAGCATACTTTCATATTTTTGCATGAGTAAACCAAATTTATACAAGTCTTGAGGTAAAAATAACTGTAATATCTACAGCCAATCTCAAGGTTTAATAATTATTAGAAAGTCTTAGTTAATTCATTTTAACAGTAATGATTAGGTTGCTGAATTTGATGAAGATATAAGCCACTGGGACTGAATTTAATTGAAGATTAATATAAAGTTTGGAATCTTGCTCACACCTGCTTCTAACACATTCGCATTTGAGATTTCATATGAGTTTAGCAAAAAAAAAGGAAGCAAGAATAAGGAAACTAAATGTCATGGACAATCTCTTGAAATATTAAAGATTGAAGTACTATAGACTGAAGTACTAATGATCTTGAAGTACTTGGATTTCCCTATTATGGTAAGCTCACTTACAATTTAATAGTGAGAGACACTCATTATTGACCCTAGTTTATATCTGGAGTCCATCTCTCTGTACATTGGACCTAAGACTCACTCAGTGGAAATCTGGTTGCAAATAGTGCCTGAGAATTTAGGAACACTTATGATGGTCCATCCCAGCCTACATCAAAACTTGTGCCTAGTTATCCAGAATGGTGTATTTCATTATTAAAAACCTAGGAGTGAATGGGATATAGAAGCTCAACAAGTTAAATAAGTTAAAAGCAATAGCTTATAATTTAGTTTACAATTAGCAATGCCACCTTACACATTATTCTTGATTCTATGTATTATTTATGTGCATATGTACATTGTATATATATATACTTAAAGGCATGCACATATATGAAAATATATACATTTTGAATCAAATCAGTTACTTTTTGTATTTCTTATTCTCTATATGGATACCAAAGAACAAATTTAAAGTCATAGCCTATATGTTTTGTATAGCCTATATGTTTTGCAGGTCTATAGAATATTTTTTTCCTAGCCACATTGAATTATCATGTTGTTCATCAACCCCACAAAATAAAATGTTTCATGAACTTCATTCAGTAGCAGCCAAGCAAATCAGAACACTTCCCTTGAGAATGTTGCATTTTCTCTACTAGAATATGAGATATCACTGATAATTACATTCCAAAATATTTCTGTAATAAAAATATGACAGGTGGTTAGTCCTTGACTAGTATAATGAAATTCACATAGCCAATTCTTTAGGGATAAAGGTAGTTTTTATTTCAGCATAGATAGATAAAAGTAACAGCAAAACTGCTACTGCTAAACAATGTAATTAGTGCTGATGTGATTAATCTGGACATTTAGTCAATGAAATAATATATTTTGGGCTCCTTTTCTTCTAGAACAGTCTCTATTCAGCTGTTCATGCATATTTTTATTAGACATACTTTCAAAGAAAAATATACAGCAACCTACAAGTGTTCATTACACAGTTGTATTGCTGTTTCTGATGCTAATTCAAGCCTTTAAATTATATTGCTGAATCACTATGATCTAGATTAGTTACTCAGTGCCATCACTTATCTACCCAGGTCTTTAATTCTATTATCTTCCTAGACCTAATTTGTATTTCTATTTTGGCTCTCTATATAACTGAGATTGATTGCAAAATAGCAATTTGCATCATTTCTGAAAGTCCATGACTTCATTGGAACAGTGATTGCACTGTAGTTTCTTCATTTTCAGTCATGGAGCAATGGAGGTGCAGTGCAAGAAAAGAGTGCTTCCATTCACCAATCCGAAAAGTCCTTTCTAAGTCTGTTGACTGATTCCTCTAAGTCAAAGATACTGATAAATTAAGATTAGGAAAAGTATATAATGACATAGGATTTTAGCTGAGGAATTATCTGTTGTGTACTAATTGCCATTCCCTATACATTTGTAAATTTAACAACTATCTTTTAGTAATGTGGTAATGAATACAATTCACCCCTCAAATTAAAAACTACTCAGATGTATACAAGTCTCTACTTGGTGTGTATTTTATTTGTTGAAAATAATCAAATTTCAATTGTTGCAAAGGTCAAGGTAGAGGTGAAGCAACAAACCAGTGGAACCCTTCCTCCACCCCTCTTCCTCTGTTACAATGAACTTAATATTCATGTGTTCTAATTGGTGGACCTGTCACAAAGTGCAGCCTCTATTATACTACACTGGATTTATTCAAGCCAGCTTAAAACTTTTTAGCATTAAACATTGCATTGAAATTTGAAAGTTTGATATGTTGTGAGAATTAGTGAGAATAGTTCTATTGTATGCCACAATATAAATAGAATTCACACACGACCGACCCGGATCATCATTTGCGAGTGAGCACCATAATATTCCTTGTCCTGTTCCCGTAGAACCAAGGCATGCTACGAACATAAAGCCTCAAACCATTATTCTGGGAATGACCTAATATATTTTACTGATTTGGCATATCAAATACAACCCGGAGCTTGCCGGCTTCGAGGGAGGCAAACTCTTATAAACACCTCCAAAATTTTAATACTAAAAGAAAAAAAAAAAATGAAAGGCTAAACACAATAGCCAGCTCTTATTAAGTGCCTTTCATTACCTTCCTCTGATACCCCACAGATTCTCACTAATCCAAACAAGTCTTTTTGTTGTAAGTGACTTAATATATAGATCCCTTTTCAGTTCTTTAAAATTAAGGAAGATGTGGAATTATATACCTTTTTCCTTTAAAATACAAAATATGTTTTTTATTTTAAAATATAAGTATAGGGGCCGGAGCAATAGCACAGCAGGAGGGCGTTTGCCTTGCACTCGGCTGACCTGGGTTCGATCACCCGCATCCCATATAGTCCCCAAGCACCGCCAGGAGTAATTCCTGAGTGCAGAGACTGGAGTAACTCCTGAGCATCGCCGGGTGTGATCCAAAAAAAAAAAAAAAAAGAAAAAAAAAATATAAGTATAAAAAGTATAAAAAATAAAAAGTATAAAAAGAAGTCAATATATAGAATATGCAATCCTTTGTTCGTCAGTGTTCCAAATGGCATGCTGGTTCTTTCATTACTTAAAATTATGAGAAAAGTAAAATGTTTTAGCAAAATTCATATTGATTTATATTTTCTAGAACTGAAAAAACTCAGACATAATTAATGGTAAAAAGGAAGATAAAGATTCTCTTTTCACCTTGACCTTGATATATTTATCACTAAGCATATATGTAGCTTAAGATGGTTCATTTTGGATAAAGCAGAAGTGCCGCCACATTGTTCTTTCTTCCGTAAAGATAAGCCTTAAAAATAAGATAATAAACTTTCTATTAGATTCTAATCAGAGACAAGAAAGCATCATTATCAACATGCACAGAACATAATTAACATTAATTTGTCATATTTGGCTGCATTAATGTTGTCAAATTGACATAACAGTTATAAGAGATTGCTCTTTCCTGAAATCAGTTATTGCCTGAAAGATTATAGCAATTAAAGTTGTATTCATTAGCACACCTATATCTATATTTTCCATCTCATTAATATCATTCTTACAATGTCTGAAGTCAAGAAGACATGTAGTTATAAAATAAAATTTCACCTCCTTGTTTTGTTAGATGTCCATGTTATTCACCTCACACAAATTGTGTTGACCTTCCTTATGAAAATTAACCTAAAGTTCTACTGAGTGTTCCTTGGTTTTAAAGAAAATAAATCAGACTTTGAGGCTTCTCCGTTACTTCTTTCTCTGATTCAGCTTGTCCACAATTCTTAACCTGGAAAGACTGTCCAGGCTCTCTGCCCCAACTCCTTCCCTTACTCCTAGCTAATCTATAGGTGACTTATTGTTTTCATAGTGCAGATGCAGATATGACACAATGTCCTAAATAAAAGGTGAGCAAGAGATAAAGTTAGAGATAAACCATCTATCTTGGTGTGTTTTAGAGTAGAAGACAGAATAAAGATGTGTAAGTAACTGGACTCTAGAGCTAGTTCTATGACATAAGCAAAGGTCATTTTAATTCTATTGACCTTGGTTTATTTATCTGTGCAAGGAGATTGGACTTGAAATGCTCTTCCCTGAAATCAGTTATTGCTAATTTATAGCTTACTATAGCTTTCTTGTACTCAAGGGCACCAAGTTTAAATGGAATCATTGGTTGATATGGGGAAATATAGTAGAATTAACATTCTTTTGTGTTTCATAGAGGAAGAGTGAAGCAGTTCACCCATAGATGTTTCAAAAAAGAGCAAATCCAAATTCAAATTTATGAAGATAAACAAATTTTCAGATAGCTATGTGGTAATTGGTAGAGAGATAAATAGAAATGTGGAAAAATATTAATACTACTAACTCATTTTTATTATATCTAAAATGTGAATCGCAATTTTATTTATCTTCTATGGTAATGCTGAAATTAATTAGTATTCATGAGAAAGTAATTTGTAAATGAAAAATGTCATTTAAGTGCTAAGTAGCACTGCTTTAGCTTTGGTTTCTTTAAATGCTAACTCATCATTAGTCTTTGTAAGTGTCCTCTGATATGCATTACAGAATTTATAAACACAGCAAAATAACTGATGGTTTGTGACAAAATGCAATCTGGATAAAGTGTGGCTGCCGTCTCTAAAGACTGATTGAGTTGTCTGAAAAAATCATTACCTGGAAACTTCTATAGAAATATTTTACATGTGCATGCAATTGAATTAACAATGATTTTAATGATTTCTTTACAATGATTTAACTGAACACATCAGAATCAAATTGAAAGTAAATATATAACCAGTAATCTTTCATGGCCTCCACTAAATAGTCTACAGTGACTTAAATGATAAATGTTTTCTCTATGACTTTAGGATTAAAAAATAGAAATTAAATAAAGCAGAATTGAATTGGCTTCTCCTAAAGCTGCAGGCAAGCAAAAATCACTTCAGAAATACATCTGAGACTTAAAAATTTAGATTTAATTTAGACAAAATGAAGTGACTTTCTTGTGAACCTATTGAAACTAAATAATTATTACTTAACCTCATATTGATACTAAATCCTGCTATTTTCAACAACATGGTACAAACCAGAGGGTTTTATTATTTGGGGTAGTTAGGCCTTATTTAGAAGTGATTAATTACATCATTTGGAGAAAGACAACATATAATTTATGGCGCATAAATAACACACAAAATAACCTAATTAAAATTAACTTGGGAGCTGAGGGTCAGGGGCGTGCTCAGGAGTGCTCAGGGCCTACTCCTATGTTTATGGTCGAGGATAAATGCTGCTGCTGCTTAGGGGACCATATGTGATGCCATGGGTGGAACCATGGTTGGCGGCATGCAAGACACTTGCCTTACTTCTGTAATTCTTGATTTTTCTATCAATAGGACATCAATAATGCAACTCAAGGACTGTAATGTGATATCTAAATTTATTTTTAGATTAACTATTATAAAAAAGAATATTTCAGTGAGAATTTGATGAAAATATATTTGTGCCTATTAAAGAAAAATAATTTAATATCTCTACTAGCTAAGCAAAATATTAAAAATGTGGAAATAAGTCGGATTGATATTAAAACTAAAATAATTGAGTATAATTTCCAAAATTAATGGGAATAATTATTTAGATCGTTGCTACCTAAAAACATTTCTGAGAGTAAGGACTTTAATGATTCTGAAGATTAAATAGTAGCAAAAATAGACATACATTGTTTATAAAATGATCATATAAACAAAGCAGTAACTCTATCTCTATAAAAAGATTTCAGAGCTTAAAAACTTTACTAGTATATATTTCCTGTTTGAAATCTGAAAGGTCCATTATTTTACTGCAGGAAAATAATCATTTTGTGAGTCAACATCCTAAATGTTAGAGCTATTTCCTACTTCTAATGTGTATACATAAATATATTTATATTTTCACATAAAAACAGCCCATAAAATTTAAACGATACAATAAATGTGTCATTTGCTTCTTACAAAACTTATAAATTTAATATAAATATATAGCCCTGAAGAAAATGTTGCTTAAGCTGCAAATAATAAGCAAATGTAAAGTTGTTGCTTTCCAAATGATTGTTTCTAGCACAAGGATCTATTCAATTTTTTGAAAAATGCTTGAGATGAGTAAATGCATATGAAGTATGACTATAGAAAATTTCAATTTAGAAATTTTCAACTAGTAACATCAAATTCTGAATAATTAATTTTTATTCAGACATATTTATTAAGTTTATAATTAATACCATTTTATACTAAACAGCTTATAGTGATATAAAAATTAAAAGATAAGATATTCACTAGAGAGTGAAGTTGTCCTACAGGGAATTTTCTTTTCCAGAGAATGAAGAGTTGGGTTTTTAGTCAAATTACACAAAGTACACAAAGCAACATTGAAAAAGAGATAAAATAAGACTTAATTTTTGAGGATAAAAAAGCTGAGCAAATTTTTGGGGGTTATGGGTAAGTTGTAGTAATAATGATGAGTAAATGGAATCATTTTCTGGAATCTTTAGAACCTAAAATGGGATAGGGTAGTAAGATTAACGCCAAATGAAATGATCTAAAGTTTATGGATCTGCTATAAAGTATTGCCATCAAATTAATAGTATAACAATTTAAATGTATTCAATTTCTATTTCCAGGGCTTTGATAGGGTAGAAATCATGTACCCTAGACAGGATAAAGAAAGAATTAATTTCCTTCTCTTTCTAGCATAGAGACTTTTCATTTGTCCTCTCATGACCCATTCCCTCATGGTAAATAACAGAAGCATAGCATCTTCGAATAAGTCTCTGATTCCACCCTAATGTGTCTCTCTTCTAAGATTCTCATGATAATGTTTGACCTCATTTATAATTATAAGATAGTCTCTCCATCTTAAGAGACTTAATGTAACTTCACTTGTATCACTTGTCTTCCTGTTGTTCATCGATTTGCTCGAGCAGGCACCAGTAACATCTCTGTATGTCCTGTCACATGCTACTGTAGCCCAAGGGCATCTGCTCGCTTGAAGAACATAAAGAGCCTCAAATGATTCCATCAGGTCATGGGAATGAGGTCTATAATTGTTACTGGTATTTGGCATATCAAATACGACATGAGTAGCTTGCCAGGCTCTGCTGTGCGGGTAGCATACTCTTGTAGTCGCCTCTCATCTCGTTCATTTATTGATGAGCTGGGCTTGTGATCAGCTCTTCTGCTGGGTGGAGCTCTGATGAGTGGGGAGTCTGGATGTGGAAAATGGAGGGCCTCATGGTGTGGGGGTTCCTCTGACTTCTTGCAAGGCACTGCTGGGGTGGCGGGCCAGGGCTGATGTACTAAGATTCAAAGTTCTTCAAAGATGTACGCTGAAAGTCCAGGAGAAAAGGAAACCTCATTTGTCTCTGATTCTTAAGATTCAGATGCCAAGGCCAGCTAGTATGCCCCTCACATAAAAATCACAGTGTCCTGCTTCCTCTCATGTAATGTAACTAATCACAATTAATTCTCTGCAAATCCATTTTGTTAATGAGCTGGCATGGTCATGGATTTTAGGATGTGGATATCTGTACTGTATTTTGTTGTGGGGCAAAGTATGGAGGGTACCAGGGCATATGGAAGAGACCAAGAGACAGGGAACAATTATACAACCTATCAAAGTGGATAAATTACACTTGTCACAAAATCTATATGGCAAGATAGAAGCAGAACCCAAGGGAATGTATTCAAGGAATCAAATCAGGGATTGCTGTCAAGACCTTGACGGTGTGCTGCAGGCCTTGGAACTATCTCCCATGTCTCCAAAGTTTATTTCTTATCTCTAATTTAGATATCTATCGCATGGCTATGGATTATATGACTGAACATTTATATACCTCATTTTATGACTGTGACCCCAAGAAATATATGTGGATGTAAAATTATGAGAAAATATGAATTAAATGTTTTGGTTTTTTGCATAAGCTTTTAATTTTAAAATTGTTCTAGATTTATAGAAAAATTACAAATGAATTAGAGAAAATGCTCCGATAGTCCACCTGGCTTGCCTGTCTTTAACATTTTACATTGGTATGGTAGCATTTTCATCATCTAGTTATCATGTTATTAAAATATAGATTCTAGCCCTGACGTTAACGGGATGGTCAAATACATGGCACCTAGAACTAAATAAATGAGATAAATGAAAGTTTATTAGCCACGTATATTCCTGTCCTGAGGAAGACGGACACCATATTCCATCTAGACCCACAAAGGTTACACTTGTTTTCCTCGACAAAATCAATTACAGTATTTATGTGGGTCTATTTTAGGCTTGCTATTTTGTTCTGTTGATCTATGTGTGTGTCTTACCAGTAATACCTTGACCTCTTTGCTGTAAGTTTTTTTTTAACTTGTTGGATTTTACTTGCAATTGATTGCATTGAATCTATAGGTCAAAGTGGAAAGAATTGACATCTTAACTATCTTACTGTTTCTTTGTTTTTGTACCACATCTGCTCAGTCTCAGAGGTTACTCCCAGCTCTGTGCTCTAGATATCTTAACAATATTGAAACTTTTCATCATGAACACAGAATAACTCTCCGTTTAATTATTTGGTTTCTTATTTAATGTTTATAAAATATTAGTGTTCCATAGTTTCTGCATGTGAATTTTGTGTATATTTTATGAAACTTCCACCAAAGCATTTGTCACACTAAAAGATTTTTTACAATTGTAAGTTCCAATTGTTCATTTCCGTTACATAAAAGACTAAGATTTTACCATTTTGATTTTTTTTGATTATTTCAGGATTTTATTGTTTTCGTTTGTATTTTGCTCTGACTAGACAAATGTATAGTCATCCCATGTTAAAAACCCCATGTTAAAATGAATAGTCTTATATTATTTTTCTATATTTATCACTTTATACTTTAATTGCTGAAGTATAAAGGACTTCCTCCCATGCAATGCTTGGTAAAAGAGTGGCAAAAGAAAGCAAGATTATATTATTGCCTATTTTATGTGAAAAATGTTTTGCAGATGTCCTAGGTCAGGTTGACTAAATGATCTTCTGTACTTAATTAGATAGAAAAGATTTTGTTTTTTTGTTTTTGTTCTGGAAGCCACACCTGGAATTGTTCAGAGCTTACTTTGCACTCAGGGATCACTTCTGAAGGACTTGTGGGTCATATGGGATTTCAGGAATCAATCCCAGGTCCTCTGCATGCAAGGCAAGGGTTGTCAGTGTTGTACATTTGGATCTGTCTTGGTGAAGATTCCCTCTGAAGTTTAGAAATATGTGTACCCTACTTTTGTTTTATAGCATATTCTATAAATGTCAATTAGGTCAAATTGATTGATGGTGCTATTTAGGTCAAGTATATCTTTACTGATTTTCTGCCTGCTTGATTTCTCAATTATTGGCAGAGTGGTTTTGTAGTCTCCCATTCTGAAAGGGTTGTCTATTTCTCCTTTAAGTTCTATTATTACATAGTCAGATGCTCTTATGTAATGTGATGCCTTAAATAATTCGATGCTTTTTACTTGAATGCATTCTTTAATTACTGCTTAGGATTATTATGTTCTCTTTGAGCTAACCCCATTACCATTCATTAATACCCTATTATCCTTTATAAACGTCATGTTTCTTAACTCAATCTTCCCTGAAGTTCATGTTGTTACTCTAACTTCAATAAATTATAACTATGTTTGTTATTATTAACTAAATAAAAAATTTAGGTAGAGAACAATATTCTTTTTATTCTTTTAATCTTGCATAGAATCCAGAACAGTGTTTTTTAGAGCCAAACCCAAAGGCACTCAGGGCTTATTCCTGGCTCAATGTTTAGGATCACTCCAAGAAAGACTTCAGGGACCATGTGTGTTGTCGGGGATCAAAATTGGGTTAACTATGTGCAAGACTAGCACCTTACATGCTGATATATCACTCTGCCCCCAATCTGAATACTGTTGACAATAAATATGATTGTTAATATTTACAAAAGGGTGACTAAGGGTGTCTTGAGCAAAGAATATAATGGATCTTATAAATAGGGTAATTACATTACAATAAATATGTGTAAATTCCCTGAAGGTATACTCTGTATTATCAGTATGCTAAAAATGATTCAATATTTAAAATAACAAATTAAAAAATGACTAGCTTAAAGGAGAAAATGATATATTTAAAAATAACATTGGATTTTCTCAACTTCATAGAAATAACATAGGATTTTCTACAGTTAGAAATGTGAATGGATTTAAAAATAATGAAATTATTATTTGACTACCTGGGATTGTCCTGAACAACACTATAGGAAATTATATATCTTTTCATTGGTTAATAGTGCAAGATATTTTAGAGTTACAAAAACAGAGATGAAAGGTAAAATATATCACCTCAGGAAAAAATATTCAAACTGAACTTTCTTGGACTAAATTTAAATATTTTCAACAAAGATTCTTATTTAAACAGTACTAATTCAAACCATAAGGAAATGGGAATTTCCTTTTCCTAGAGCATATTATGTAGTACTTTTTTTTTTTTGCTTTTTTGCTTTTTGGGTCACACCGGGATGCTCAGGGGTTACTCCTGGCTCTGCACTCAGGAATTACTCCTGGCGGTGCTTGGGGGACCATATGGGATGCCGGGAATCGAACCCGGGCCAGCACAGGCCGGCTGCGTGCAAGGCAAACGCCTTACCCGCTGGGCTATCGCTCCGACCCCTACATAGTACATTTTAATTTGTGCTTTAGTGGATTGGGAGATTTTAGAAAAAGTCATAATTAATTTTCAGTGAAACATGAGGTAGGCATGTTCTATTCTTATGAAGCAGATCAAAGAGATTTATTCTCTGAGAAAGTTCAGATGTTTCCCAGGTTGAAAAGGATACCCCTGTTTAGAACTGCATTCACCTAGAATATTGTAATTAAATTGGCAAGGTGAATACTACAAGTCAAATACAGCGACATATTTTGAATGCTTGGCTTAGGTATATGAAAACACAGAAAATATTCCAGTCCATAAAAAGGAGGAGTGGTCAGAGGTGACTATCATACTGAGATAAAATGAAACTTCTTACAACTTGTAATCTCAAGCTATGGACATACAGCATGGAAACCACAAAGATGTGTGATCCATTCTTCAGAAGATTGAGCATCTCTTCTTGTTATGCCATTATTTCTGCTATGTTTTCCAAGGCATTATTTGCAGGGAAAGAGAAATGAAAACCATTGAGAGAGAGAGAGAGTAGAGAGAAGAGGAAGAAAGGAAGGAAAACATATCCAGTTGAGAAAATTTACTCCAACATGATTGTGTACAATTGAACAACTAATAAGTAAATTTCTAATACCAGACTCTCTGAAACTGTAGATGAAATTTAAGTTGTAGTGACCGGAATGGTAGCACAGTGGGTAGGGCATTTGCCTTGCACGTGGTCGACCTGGGTTCGATCCCCGACAACCCATATGGTCCCCCGAGCACTTCCAGGAGTGGTTCCTGAGTGCAGAGCCAGGAGCAACCCCTGAGCATCGCCGGGCATGACCCAAAAAGCAAAGAAAGAAGGAAGGAAAGAAAAGAGAGAAAGAAAGAAAAGAAAGAAAGAAAGAAAGAAAGAAAGAAAGAAAGAAAGAAAGAAAGAAAGAAAGAAAGAAAGAAAGAAAGAAAGAAAGAAAGAAAGAAAGAAAGAAAGAAAGAAAGAAAGAAAGAAAGAAAGAAAGAAAGAAAGAAAGAAAGAAAGAAAGAAAGAAAGAAAGAAAAGAAAGAAAGAAAGGAAATTTAAGTTGTAAGCTCAGTTCTTAGTTCTGAGAACTGAAAATACTGTTCATCAATCTTCTTTTCCTCCATGTCCATACTAAAGTCATGAAGGGATCCCTTCTGTGATACTTCTTCATTGTTTGGTTTCATCAAAAATAGGTATACAATTGCTAATACAGAAGCAATATCTGATTCAAGCAAAAAGAAATAAATTTCAGCCAGTGATTATAATTGGGAATGCATACAGAATTCACATATACATGTGTGCACACACATGCATGCACACACAAACACATGCACACACCACATCACACACCACAGATCAGAGAATCGCTATTTTTCACTTCATTTGATTTTGACATGAAATGCCTCCTCAAACAAGCATATTCCTTAACTCTTCCAAGCATAAGACAGAGAGTATTTTAATGAATTTAATTCATTAGAAAGGTTAACTGAATACTCTACAACATGATGATGTGTAAATACATATCACTCTTAAAAGGGTCTGAATTTGGGAATTAGATTTTCCTGTATAACAAAATCTATGCATTATTATTATTTTTATATTATAAATGACAAACTTCATTTAACGAAATATGTAACATAATGCATACTTCTATTCATTCATCATTATATAGTGAGAGTAATTATTATGGAATTACCTGATTTTGCAATGTTATTATATTTTATACATTTATTTTTATTTATTTATTAATAATATTTATTTATGTGGCTGCCCACCTGCAAGATGGTCAGACTTCTTCGGTCAAGATCCTGAACAAACGATTTGAGGCTCTTTGTATTTCTGAAGCAAGCAGATGCCATTGGGCTACACTGGCTGGTGATAGGGTCAAATGGAAATGTTACTGTCGCCCGCTTGAGGAAATCAATGAACAACAGGATGTCTAGTGATCTAGTGAATATTTATTTAATAAATAAATAAATAAAAATTTGGACTCAGATACATGGGGCAGAGCTACTACCAGCTCTCCCTGTGCCCAGCTGAGCATGAGGCACCAGGGAGGGAGACAGGTTCTAACCCTGGCCTGCCATCCCAGCAGAGCCTTGCAAAAAGCCAGAGGAACACCCACACCATGAGGGCTGCCATTTTCCATATCCGGACTCCACAGCTTGTCAGAGCTACACCCAGCAGAAAAGCTGATCTTTCCCCGTCTCACGCGGCCACTTTGCAGCTGCGCAGTTCATTAATAAATGCATGAGATGAGTATCCCACCCACATGGTTGAGTGGCAAGCTACCCATGTTGTATTTTATATGCCAAAACCAGTAACAATTATAGACCTCATTCCCATTACCTAGAAGAATGACTTGAGGCTCTTCATGTTCCTGAAGCGAGCAGTTGTCCTTGGGCTACACTAGCATGGTACAGGACATATGGAGATGTTACTGGTGCTTACTCGAGCAAATCACTGAACAAAAGGAAGAAAAGTGATACAAATGATTTATTTTGCAATGCTATTATAAGGTCCTCAGAAACTTAAAAACTAGTTAAATACAAAAGAAAATTAAGCTGGTGAAAAATATTTTATGCTGCTGATAGTAAAATCTATCATTCCCGACAAAAAAGATATTTTATAGAATATCTGATAATATACCTTAAATTTAGAAAAAATAGAATACAAAGAATTTAACAAACAACCAAATTGATTTTTTTATATAATTCACTTTCTGACATATTTTTTAAAATGTTGAACAAGACATTGGTTAATTTTTATATGGTAAAAAATTTGGATAGTAGTGTTTTATTTTTTTTTCCTTGATCACTTCACTTGATCACTTGAATTCCGTTATTCATCGATTTGTTTGAGTGGGCGCCAGTAACATTTCCATTGCACCCTATCACGTGCCAATGTAGCCCAATGGCATCTGGTTGACTCAGGAATATGAAGAGCCTCAAACCGTTCCTTCAGGGCCTTGACAAGGAAGTCTGACCATCTTGTAGATGGGGGCCACATGATCTTTTGACAACCCATGGGATCCAGTTGGTAACAGCTCTAGTCCAGCTGACTTCTCCAAATCACATTACATGTCGAGCCCATCTGATTTTCAATGCTTTGGCAAACGAGACAGTATCCCTGATTCTGGAATAACGACGGAGGTTGGAACTCCGGATTCCTTCTCTCACTTGAGTGAGGCGTGATATTCCAAGCATAACTCTTTTAATTCCTCTCTGGGAGACCCGAATAGCATTCTCATCCTGCTTTCGTAAGGCCCATGTCTCTGAGGCATATGTTAATGCAGGGAGAACGGTGGAGTCAAAGAGATGTGCCCGGAGCCAGAGGTTCTTTTTCCTTTTAGCTATTTCTTCAATGCCTTTGATGGCATTCCATGCCACTCTCTTCCTCCTGCGCAGCTCAGGTTTTAGGTCGTTCATCATGTTGAATTCTCGACCTAGGTACACATAACTGCTGCATTCAGAGATGTCTGTTCCATTGAGAGTGAATGAGGCCTCTGGAACTATTTCATTTTTCATAAACATAGTTTTCTTTAGATTCAGCTGTAGACCACATTCTCAGCCAAAGTCAGCCAGCATTTTTGCGGCTTGGCTAATGTTTGGTGTTATTAGAATGATGTCATCAGCCAAGCGGAGGTGGTGTAGTTGCTGACCATCTATCTTCACTCCCATTCCTTCCCATTCTAATTGCTCGCATGATGTTCTCGATGGTGGCCTTTGATTCTGTGGAGACTGAAGCGGTCATCGAAGCCCTAGCCAAACAGGGTGTTCAAACCAAATACATCAAGATCCTTCGTGAGCTCTATTATGGATTTACCAACAGGATCTCACCATTCTACAATGAAGTGATCATTGATGTCAAAAGAGGGGTTCAACAGGGTGATACCATTTCACCAAAACTCTTCAACGCCACCCTCGAGAACATCATTTCACCAATTTGTTTCCTTTGGGATTATATTTTGTTATTAAGAAATTACACAGATTCTTCTCTGGGGAGAGAGAGTGAGAGAGAGAGACAGAGACAGAGACAGAGAACCCCAGCACATATCAGTGTATCACTGTCTTCCCGCTCATCGTTGATTTGCTCGAGTGGGCACCAATAACATCTCCATATGACCTGTCTCATGCTAGTAGATCCCAAGGGCACCTGCTTGCTCCAGGAACATAAGGAGCCTCAAACCATTCCATCAGGTCATGTGAATGAGTTCTATAATTGTTACTGGTATCTGGCATATCAAATACGACACGGGTAGCTTGCCAGACTCTGCCGTGCGGGTAGCATACTCTTGTAGTCATCTCAAAATATAGCATTTATTGATGAACTACACTGCTGCTTGCGGCCACGTGAGCCGTGCTGTGATAGGCTGGTCTGCTGGGTGGAGTTCTGACAAGGGGGAAGTCCAGATGTGGAAAATGGAGGTCCTCATTGAGTGGGGGGTCGCCTGGCTTGTTGTGAGGCTCTGCTGGGGTGGCGGGCCAGGGCTAGAACCTGCCATCCCTCCTGGGCACCTCATGAGTGGCTGGGCACAGTGAGAGCCAGTAGCAGCTCTGCCTCATGTCTGTATTCCAATGCTAAATTATGAAAGTATACATCTCAAGTGACAGACCTGGCAAGCTACCCGTAATATATTTGATATGTCAAATACCAGTAGCAATTATATACCTCATTCCCATGACCTGGTGGAATGGTTTGAGGCTCTTTATGTTCCTGGAGTGGGTGATGCCCTTGGGCTCTACTAGCATGAGACAGGACATATGGAGATGTTACTGGTGCCCGCTCAAGCAAATCTATGATGAACGGGAAGACAGTGATACAGTTCTGATTATCCCCTTTACATTTCTATTTATAATCACTGAAAATGTTATTTTTTAAATGTAGTTCTTAAATATCATATTTATTCTAAAATATCCAATTAGCAGATGATGCTATATGTTCAATTATGAGCATATTTTTGCTCTTTTATTTCTTATATTTTAGGTAATATAGCAAGTCAAATATTCATAAAGTTAAATAAGTATTATTTATGTGAGGTTTAAAAGGTAGGTGTAATTAAGGTATTTGTAATCTATAGGCATTCAGATGCAATCACTTGATCACTTGATCACTTGAATCCCGTTATTCATCGATTTGCTCGAGCGGGCACCAGTAACATTTTCATTGGACCCTATCACATGCCAATGTAGCTCAATGGCATCTGATTGATTCAGGAATAATCTCTCAGATGCAATTAAAATGTAAAAATTTAATATTCAAGTAGAAACAGAAAAATTACGATGCTCACAATTTCATGTATACTTTCCATTCCTCATAACATACTGTATGCTTGAAGTGCCGGCTATGTGTTTTTTTTAATTTATCTTCATAAAACTTTGTTTTTATATAGAAACTACTAAGCAGATTGATGCCCAAAAAGATAAAATATTTTGCCAAAGTCACAGACTTAATAAATAGCAAAGCATTTTAACTAAAAGTTTGCACTTTAAAAAAATTGCACTCAGGGCTGGAAACAATATGGTAGATAATTCACTTACCTTAGACCGGATTTGATCCTTGGCACTCCATAGGTCCCCTAACCGTCCAGGAGTGAGCACTGAGTACAGAAACAACAGTTAACCTGGACCATGAAGGGGTGTGGACTCCCCCAAAATAAATGCATTTAAATTTTATAATATTTGAGCTCTATAGTATCACCACCTGCCCCTCGAGGTGTTGCAGGTATGACTGCAGTGTCTGGCTGCATCAGCAGGTGGCAGAGAGGATAAAGGCTTGTCTACACCCAGGGTTTTGCCCCATGGGCCCTGAATGGTTGATTATCTGACATAGAAAAGGACTGGGTCCCCTGAGATGAGCCTAGAGCCATGGCAGAGTCTGGTATGCTACTGTGGTGTATTTAATATGCCAAAAATAGTAACGATAATGGACCTCATCCCCAATGAATGGAGAGGATATTGGAACCTGCTCAAACAAATTGATGAACAACGCGGAGACAAGTCATACAAGTGATAGTACCACCTCCCATGCATGACCTGAACATAGAATTATATTAGTGTAGCATAAGCCTCCCCAAAGGCATTTTATTTTATTTTATTCAAAATGTCCAGAGTGGGGTTTTATCACCTAGTGTGTGTTCAGGAGGAAGTATTATACAACCATAGACTGTAGATTACCTAGACTAGAGACACATCCAGAAAACTGTATTAAGGCAGGCCAAACACATAGAGGAAAGCCTTTGTCCTCAGAATCTTTCATCAAGTGAGAATTTTTCCTCCTTAGAGTCCTGTGCCCCCTAACTCTTTCCTTAATAAGCCACTGATATGTCCCATTTACTTGAGACTTTACAGCTATGTAAATTTTTCATTTATATGCTATTAAATTTAACTTTTATCTCCTGAATATCTTAGATGTTCATTTATTTGTGTGTCTAGCTGAAAAGAGACCAAAAGGTGATTGGAGATTGATGGGGTTTCTTTGTGCTCTACCCTTGATGTAGGAAATAAAAAATATGAAATTTCTAGTTAGCGACATCACATAAAAATAATATAAGGTAGAATACTTCCTAGAAACAATTAAACTGAACTAAAATTTTACATTGATCTTAAATTCTAATTTAACTATGTGTTTTATATTAATATAATATTGTGCTATTCTCTTTTATATTTGTGAGAAATAACACTCTACCTACTATGGAATACAGATACTTTACTTCTTTAATTACTTTTCTTTTGTGCATGGCATTTATTCACTGTGAACAGTTGTTTTTTGGGTTACCTTATTATTTTTATTCCCACTTCTTGATTTATATCTACCTTGAATTAGTCACAAGAAAATGTTATGAGCTAGGGTAAGATAGTTTTTTTCTTCTTCGCAATAACCTGAAGCCCATTGATCTTAACCACACCTCCTTGTAAACACTGGACAGAATTCACAAGTCATAAGTTATATAAAAGTGGCTCTTACTGGGATTGCAATGTAAAGATTTCTATTTTTTTAATTTTTATTATACCACTGTGAGACATACAATTACAAAGGTGTTCATAATTGCTTCTTGGTAATACAGTATTCCAGCACCCATCCCTCCACCAGTGCCCCATTTCCATCACCAATGTACCCCACCCCTCCCGCCCACCCCCAGGATGCCTCACTAGCAGGTAGCCACGTTTCCTCTCTTCCTCTCTCTATCTCTCTCTCTCTCCTCTCCCTCTTCTTTTACACATTGTGGCTAACCCTGCAGATATTAGGAGTTCATCACTTAAGTGTCTTTGTGTATATTCATTGGTGAGTTTTAATCTGCCATTACCATTTCCCACACTTCGTAAAACACTGGTATCTATTTATATCCTATTAATGAATGCAGTCATTCTATATCTGTCCTTATCCTTCTGACTAATTTCACTCAGCATGATAGTCTCTATGTCCATCCATTTGCAGGTAAATTTCATAATTTCATCTTTTCTGACAGCTGCATAGTATTCCATAGTGTAGATGAACCACAATTTCTTTAGTCAGTCCTCTGTTCTCTGGCATTTCAGTTGTTTCCAGATTCTAGCTATAGTGAATAGCGCAGAGATGAATAAAGAAGTACAGATAGTGTTTCTGCTATGTGTTTTTCGGTCTCTCGGGTATATTCCCAGGAGTGCTATTGCTGGATCAAATGGGAGCTGAATATCTAGTTTTTGGAGGAATGCCCATATTGTTTTCCAAAAGAGCTGGACCAGTCAGCACTCCCACCAACAGTGGATGAGAGTCCCTTTTTCCCCCACATCCATGCCAGCACCGGTTGTTCTTGCTGTTTTGGATGTGTGCCAGTCTCTGTGGTGTGAGATGATACCTCGTTGGTGTTTTGATTTGCATCTCCCTGATGATTAAAGATGAAGAGCACTTTTTATATGCCTTTTGACCGTTCGAATTTCTTCTTTTTTGGAAGCTTCTGTTCATTTCTTCTCCCCATCCTTTTGATGGAGTTGTGGAGTGCTACCAGTGCCTGATATATCCTGGATATTAACCCTATGTCAGATGAGTATTGGGTGAATATCCTTTCCCACTCTGTGGATTGTCTTTGTATCTTAGTCACTGTTTCTTTTGAGGTGCAGATGCTTTTCAATTTTATATAATCCCATTTGTTTATCTTTGCTTCCATTTGCTTGGTCAGTGGTGTGTCGTCTTTAAAGAAACTTTTTAGTTTCGATGTTGTAGAGCCGTTTCTCCTATGTTTTCTTCGATGTACCTTATAGATTCATATCTGATGTTGAGATCTATAATCCATTTTGATCTGACTTTTTGTGCATGGCATTAGAAGGAGGTCTAAGTTCATTTTTTACGTAGCTGCCCAATTCTCCCAGCACCATTTGTTGAAGAGGCTTTCTTTGCTCCACTTAATATTTTTTGCTCCTTTATTGAACATTAAGTGGTTATATATTTGAGAGTGTGTTTCAGGATATTCAGTTATATTCCATAGGTCTATGGGTCTGTCTCTATACCAATACCACACTGTCTTAATTACAACTGTTCTGTAGTAAAGCTTAAGGTTGGGGAAAGTGATACCTCCCGTCTTCTTTTTTCCCAAGGATTGCTTTAGCTATTCGTGGGGGTTTATTATTCCATACAAATTTCAGGAGTGTTTGTTCAATTTCTTTGAAGAACATCATGGGTATAGTTATAGGGACTGGTTTGAATCTGTATAAAGCTCTAGGGAGTATTAACATTTTGATAATGTTAATCCTTCCACTCCATGAGCAGGGAATGTGTCTCCATTTCCTCAGATCTTCTTTTATTTCCTGAAGTAACGTTTTATAGTTTTCTTTGTAGAGATCCTTTACATTCTTTGTCAAACTGATTCCTAGGTATTTGATTTTCTGCAGCGCAATTGTGAATAGGATAGTTTCTTTAATGTCCCTTTCTTCTCTTTCACTGTTTGCATATATGAGGCCATTGACTTTTTGGGTATTGATTTTGTACCCTGCCACTCTACTATAGGAATGTATTCTTTCTAGGAGCCTCTGGTAGAGAGTTTTGGGTTTTCCAGGTATAATATCATGTCATTTGCAAATAGTGACAACTTGACTTCTTCCCTTCCTATCCGGATAACCTTAATGTCTTGTTCTTCCCTGATTGCTATGTCAAGTACTCCCAGTACTATATTGAATAGAAGTGGTGAGAGTGAGCAGCCTTGTCTTGTCCCTGATCGTAGGGGGAAGGCTTTCAGTTTTTCCCCATTGAGAATGATGCTCACTGTGGTCTTGTAGTAGATGGCCTGGATTATCTTGAGGAAGGTTCCTTCAATCCCCATTATATGGAGAGCTTTTATCATGAATGGGTGTTGAATCTTGTCAAATACCTTCTCTGAATCTATTGATATGATCATATGGCTTTTATTTTTCTTTTTGTTGATATGATGTATTATGTTGATTGATTTGCTGATGCTGAAACTGGATGAATCCCACTTGGTTATGGTGTATAATTTTTTGATGACTCTTTGTAGCCTATTTGCTAGTATTTTGTTGAAGATCTTAGCATCTGTATTCATCAGGGAGATTGGTCTGTAGTTTTCCTTTTTTGTGACATCTCTGTCTGCTTTGGGTATCAGGGTGATATGTGCCTCATAAAAGCTATTTGGGAGTGTTTCTGTTTCTTAAATTTGCTGGAAGAGCTTAAAAAAATTGGGACTAGGTCCTCTTTACAGGTTTTGTAGAATTCACTAGTGAATCCATCTGGACCTGGGCTTTTGTGTTTGGGGAGAATCTTGATTACCGATTCTATCTCCTCGATGGAGATAGGTTTGTTGAGGTATTCCAAATCTTCTTGTTGCAGACTTGGGAGTCTATAGGAATTCAAGAATTTGTCCATTTTTTTTAGGTTCTCTTGTTTTGTGGCATACAGGCTCTCATAGTAATCTCTGATGATCTTTTGAATTTCTGTGGTTTCTGTTGTAATGTCCCCGTTTTCATTTATGATTCTATTTATTTGGGTTCTCTCTTTTCTTATATGTCTTGCAAGTGGTTTGTCAATCTTATTTATTTTTTCAAAGAACCAGCTATTGGCTTCGTTGATCTTCTGGATTGTTTATGGACATTCCATCTCATTGATTTCTGCTCTAACTTTTATTATTTCTTTCTTTCTGCTTGGGTTGGGCTCCTTTTGTTGATCACTCTCTAAGATCTTAAGTTGTGAAGTCAGACTGTTTGTGATGGCCTTTTCTTCTTTTCTGATGAATGCTTGAAGAGCTATGAACTGGCCTCTTAACACTGCTTTTGCTGTATCCCACAAGTTCTGGTAATTTGTGTCTTCAGTCTCATTTGTTTCCAGGAATCTTTGGATTTCCTCTGTGATTTCTTTTATGACTTGCTGGTTGTTCAACAATGAGCTGTTTAGTTACCAGGTACTTGGTATTGGTCTCTATTTTTTTGTAAATTAACTTCTATTATCAGTGCATCATTGTCTGAAAAAAATAGTTGGCACAATTTCTATCTTCTTGATTTTATGGAGGTATGATTTATGGCTCAACATGTGATCTATTTTGGAGTATGTTTCATATGCACTGGAGAAGAAAGTGTATTCAGCTTTTTCGGGGATGAAACGCTTTGTATATGTCTACCAGCCCTCATTCTTCCATCTCTTCTTTTAGGACCAGTATTTCCTTGGTAAGTTTCAATCTTGTTGATCTATCCAGGGTTGATAGAGCAGTGTTGAAGTCTCCAACTACTATTGTTTTGCTTTCAATGTCTTCTTTGAAGTCTATTAGTAGTTGCTTTAGGTATTTTGCTGGCCCCTTGTTGGGTGCATATATGTTTAATAGCGTGATTTTTTCCTGATATATGCATCCCTTGACTATTAAGAAGTGACCTTCACTGTTCCTTCTGACTTCTTCAGCCTGAAGTCTATGTTGTCAGATACCAGCTGAAAATGGCTACCCCAACCTTTTTTGGATGGGTTCTTTGAGTGAAGGATTGTTTTCCAGACTTTTATTTTGAGCCTGTCTTTGCTCCAATTGTTCAGTTGTGTTTCTTGAAGGCAGCAGAATATCGGATTCAATTTTTTGATCCATTTTGCCACTCTGTGTCTCTTAACTGTTGCATTTAGACCATTGACATTGAGAGAGATTATTGTCATGGGATTTCATCTTTCTGTATATGTTGGTTGTTCTTTTTTGGGTTATGTCTCTTCTTATAGTAGATCTTTCAGTCCTTTTGTTAAGGTTGGTTTTGATTTTACAAAGTTCCTAAGATGTTGTTTATCCAAGAAGTTGTATATCTGTCCTTCAAATCTGAGTGAGAGTTTAGCTGGATAAATAATTCTTGCTGAGGCATTCATTTCATTAATTTTTTTTACTATATCCCACCACTGCCTTAAGGCTTGGAGGGTCTCTTCTGAGAAGTCTGTTGAAGGTCGAATGGCTGCTCCTTTGTATACAATTTCCTGCTTTGATATTGCTGCCTGAAGAATTATGCCTCTGTCTATGGCATCCTTTACTTTGACTAGGATGTGTCTTGGGGTCTTTATATTGGGGTCTCTTCTTGCTGGTACGTGTCGGGCTTCTTGGATCCGGGATGCCTTTTGTCCTTTAACTCGGGGAACTTTTCAGCCAGGATGTTTTTTAACTGTTTTAATTTCCTTGGGGTTACTTTCCTGTCCCTTTGGGACTCCGATGATTCTTATGTTGTTCCTCCTGGCGTCATTCCATTGTTCTCTGTTCCTTTGCTTTTCAGACCTTTTCCGGTCTTTTCCATCTTATGTAGTTCTCTGAGTGCTTTCTGCAGCTCATCTTCAGTCTCACTGATTCTCTCTTCCGCTGCTGTCATCCTACTGTTGAGAGCCTCTATTGTGTTTTTCATTTCATCTACTGAGTTTTCAAGTGATAATATTTCTATTTGCATGGTTCTCATTCCTGCTCTCATTTCGTCCCGTAATTTATTGACTGTCCTTTCAACTGCTTCCTTTATGTTCTGTATTTTATTGGACATCTGCTCCATTTTCTCATTGAGTTCCTTAAACACCCCTACCAATTTCTTCTCTGAATTCATTGTCAGAGAGATCATGCACATCTGTATTCTTTTTGAGTCTTCAGGGGTTGATTCCTTCATCTGTTCTTTGAACTGGGGTCTGCGTTTTTTCCCCATGGTGTTGCGGTGTTCAGGGATAGATTCCTGTAGTGTACCGTTTCTTTTTCTTGAAGGTATTACCTTCTCTTGGTGTTCAATTTAAAAGTTTTGTATTAATAAGCGGCCACATGAGCGGCCGCCCTGCCAGTCGCACACCCCACAGAGAATACCTGAGGTGGAGACAGGCCTGTGTGAGAGTTCAAAATGTCCGTTTATTTCCGCTGGGACTTCTGGGGGTTGTAGTTCCACCTTCTGCCAAGGCCTGGGGCTCTACCATGACCCCAGGCACCCTCCTTGTCAGCCGCACACCCCAGGAGAATACCTGAGGCGGAGACAGGCCAGTGTGAGAGCTCAAAATGTCCGTTTACTTCCGCCTCAGCTGGGACTTCTGGGGTTGTAGTTCCACCTTCTGCTGAGATCTGGGGCTGTACCAGGACCCCAGGTGCCAGCCTGGCCTGCCCGCACACCCTCAGGGAGAATACCTGAGGTGGACAACCCCAGTGAGAGTTCTGTAAAAATTTCTTATCTGAGAAATCCTTTTAGAAAGATGCACATGGTGGGGGCTGGGTTTATTGTAATTAAACTGCCACTTTTGGATTTATTAAACACAGACTAAATAGTTTCCATGTGAGGAGTTCAATATTAAGAGTTTTTTCTGGGCTAGCTTATATGCCTTTCAGTTAGTGCTTCTCTCTATACCCAAAAGGCATCACCGTGTTGGAAAGAATTTAGGAAGCTATGCCTGAGTGATTTAGGCCTCCTAGACATTGTTAGCCTTGACATTTTTATTTAAATCTCTGTTTGCTGTGAGCCTACTTGACAACTCCGTCCTTTGATACTGCTGATACAGATTTTTAACATATTTTCTGAATTAGGGAATAAATTAGCCTTTTTTAACCTCTGTTTTAGATTTCCAAAAAATTACTAAACTAAATTTTACTCTTTTTTGGCATATGTAAGACATCTTATAATACGTGGGGGGAGGGGTGAATTTCTTAATAAAACATATGTGTTCTATTTTGTGTGCAATGATCATGTGGAAATTTATTTCATATGTTTATCTGAATCAGATAAAAATTAACTGTTTCCTTTAATTTGAAACATTATGAATGACTGATTCTGATTGTTAAGATCATCACGAGCAAGAAAATTAAGCAAAGAAAGACATAAGTAAGATGCTAAATCCTAATAAATACTTATAAATGAATGAGCCCTTCTTTTTATAAGTATAAAAGACTGAAGTGCCTGCCTGAGCAAATCGATGAATAACGGGATGTCAAGTGATCAAGTGAAGTGAAAAGAAGGCAGGATAGTTCTAAGTCAGAGTGTTTTAACAAATAAAATAATTATACTATGAAGCTGTTGTTTAAACTTATAATACCAGCCAGCTTAAGATAAACATAAAGTTAAGAATTTAGGAGATGGTTGGGGTCGGAGCAATATCACAGTGGGGAGGGCATTTGCCTTGTACCTGTTGACCAGCGTCAATCCTCGGCATCCCGATGGTCCCCTGAGCACTGCCAGGAGTAACTCCTAAGTGAAAAGTCAGGAGTAACACCTGAGCATTGCTGGGTGTGACCAAAAAGCAAAAAGAAAAATTTAGGAGATAGGTAATTTTATGACTGAACAATTTGGTTAGGGTGGAATGTGGAATATTTTGGAGATGATTAAATGGAATCTATATGAGTGATATATTGGTACTACCACTTCCGAAGTTATACAGTTTTAAACGGATTATATTTTCATTTGGTATAATTATTCCTAACTCTATAGGAATTGTACACAGTGTTGTAGACAACTCAGATGAAAAAAGGTCAGTGTGAGACAGATGCTAAATAGACAGTCAAGGAATTCTAACCTACCTGCACTTGGAGTATTATTCTTTCATTGCATATATTGAGGTCTATAATCCTGTATAATATCTATAGGAGATTGGGCAATTTTTTAGTTTTCTAGATTCCAGTTTCTTTATCCAGTCATAAACACAGGTTGATAGATGAGACTGTCTCTAGGAAAGCTATTCATTGATTTCACAAACTCCCAGCTGGGTTAAAATGCCATGACCTGAGGAAATGATACTGCTAAGTATGCAAGGAGAGAAAAATTCAGTAAAAGTTATTTCAGCAGTTCAATCTACTTATATGGCAGTAGTCAGGTTGAGTCACAGAAGAAAACTAATTTCCTCCATATGTGAGTAACTGGTTACCTGAGAGTTGGTCCCTATCAGTCATAAAGAGCTTTCCTCAACCACATAGGAAGGCTATGGGGGAGAGGTGAAATTCAATTTATAGATAAAAAATAATGGCTAGAGAAACTCTTGAAAGTGAAAAGGATCTGGAGAGACAGTACAGTGGGTAGGGCACCTGCAGTCCATTCAGCTGGCTCAGATGTCATTTCTCAGGCACTCTGGCCTGTCCCTCACACAGAGCAGGGAGTAAGCCCCTAAGATTGCTGTGTGCCCGTCCCCCCACCACCCAAAAGCAGAAGAAGTAAAAAAAATTTTCTGTTAAAGAAGTTGCTTTCTAAGATGTCTATATTATTCAGCCTCTTATTAAAATAGTCCTCCTCTGACATTCTATTGTTCTTTGGTTTCACTTATAGAGAAAATATGATTATGCAAATCCCAGAAATTTACATGGAATTTCAAATAAAATCAATGAATTGTTATGATCCTTCCCACAAATTCAATTTTAATTTAATTTTTAATGATACATTATTTCACTCAGTGCAAACTTTAGTAATTTAATTGTATCAATTGTTTTATTATATAACACTATATTGATAAAATGTTATC